>JAPTHN010000002.1:72535183-72841759 GCA_026936325.1 Platynereis dumerilii | reverse complement strand
TTTATAAGTAGAAAATATCAATGACTTGTCTGTTGACTTTGTACTTGGAATGTCGTTTGCATAAAACTTCCTCACCTGGGGACTGGGGAAGCTCTCTCAGAAATGATTCTCTTTATAGGACATGTCAATGACAGTCTCAGTGATGTAGTCGAGGCCGGGACATCCGAGGCCAAGACCGAGACCGAGGCATGAACCTCCGAGGCCAAGGCGAGGCCAAGGCCATAAAAATATGGCCTCGAGGACGAGGCCGGTCCCGAGGCCACCGTCACTCACACAAAGACACCCGAGATCAAGGCAAGGCCAAGGATTTGGTATCCGAGACCGAGCCAAGGTCGAGGCCATCCAAATAAGGCCCCGAGGCCGGCCTCAAGGACGAGGCCGGCCTCGAGACCTCCAACACTGCATGTCATGCAGCTACCCTCTTAGTACAAAATACATTAAGGAATTCACAGAAACTTCTGATGTTCTTTTAGAGATTTCCTGTTGAGGCCAGGTTGCCTTTTCTGCCAAAATTGTATTCATTGTGGAGATTAGCCAAAGTGCTGTGAAGGTTCCTTTATGTTTCAGTCAACAAGGTTCAGTACCTGATCTGCTGGTCATCATCTGCTGAGACATCCGCACTCAGAAAATGAGGAAGAATAACCAGTTCTTTCGCCATATCCATAGTAATAGGAGTTCAACTTTCAAAGTTTCAATAATAAGCGACCAATGTTGGGAGAATTAGTTGTTGAGCACCGTATTAGTTGATCTGTATATTAAATTTGTTACACGGTAATATTACATGAACTGCAACTTTGATATATTAATGATAATTACATTATTAGGTTATTTAATTAAATCAACTTTGGGAAATGGAAATCGGAGAACTGTATCGCAACTGTTTAATTAATCCGAAATGAAGGAAGTTATAATAATGCGAAATGATTTTGCCTGGAATTGATGGTGTTGTATATCACAGATAATTCTGTAGTGGGAAGTATGTTACAAAATACTGGTCTGGTCTGCGAATGCTCATAAATTAGTGAGAATGGGCCAGCAGACATTCTTGAATCTTGTATGAATTAATTGATGGATCAGTAGGAGCTAGGCCCTGGAGGCAGTCTGGTCTGCCAGTTCTACACTTCCTACAGGGGGAGCTACCTGCATCATTATAATACATATGAATGATATGGAAATGCATATGTGATATTATGATGATACATATGGATATAAATACAGCTGGCTTGTTCAATGTTGTTATCGTCTCGTGCAATGCGTTCACATGAACCGTATTGTGTGTGTCGGTGTGTGTGTGGTTTTCAATTTTCTCCCTTCTCATTTTGGATTTTAATTGAAAACTTTCATACACTTTCATTTGTGGGGCTGCTTAATAGCTTATGGTAATTGCCTGGCAGTTTCTCTTGCTGAGCAGCTATAGGTGACAGCTGTCTGTCTAATTTCTAAGTGCCCAGTTAGGTTTTTTCTCTTTTTTTGTCCTGATTTACTTCAGCCGTGCCCTGAGGCAGCTGTTACCTGGGAAAAAATACTACAAGGCTATATCTCCCAAGCAGCAACCCAGTCTGGCCAGCTACTCCTGCAATTCTCCCCTGCCTATATAGTTTATTGCTCACTGAGAGAAAAACTGGCTGAAAAAGTGAATGCATCAGCACTGCTCCATGGCTCTTAACTCTTTATGTGTTACATGGTACAGCATTTTTTATGTCCTGTGGACATTTGTCTATGTTTCTAGGTCTGTCATTGGCTTATGTCCATTGGTTATAAACTTGCCAAGCAACTGGCATAACTGGGCATAACTGCTAACTTCCCACTGGGCAGCACAACCCCAGGGTGTTCCAGAGCAAAGTTAGATTTATCCCCAGGCACAATGTAAACCTTGCTTAGGGTCTTGGAGCTGCCCCAGGTTGTAAGTCTGCAGTTAAGTCTGGCAATTGTGCATATTACAGCCAACCAAGCATTGGGCATTGCCCGCAGGCCAAGCCAGCCTCTTGTAATGGGAGATATGTTCCTGCAATGCACCGAAAGCATTCTGCTGTTAGTCTCTGGCGAAACAAAAAAGGCGGAAAAATGGAGAGATAAACGCATAACGCTCTTCCTTTTCGCTTTCGTTAAAAGATTTCGAGGGACCACGAAATTCCACAATCTTGAGATATTTATCACAAGAACGCTCTTCTATCCCTCGAGTGTCTTAAGCTTGTGCTAAAACAAACGAAGAATTTGTCATTTGCGTTGTTTCCATAATATGAATATTTGAAGCATTGCCTCTGGCCTGAATATGAATTGTGCAGGGAATGTCCTGCAGGCAGATGGATTATGAAGAGGCATGTTCAACTCGCTTGAAATATTTATGGCTTCTGAGCTGAAATTATGCCAAATCTCACTCTATCAGAATCTCAGCTTTTAACGTGACAATGTCCGTTTCGGTCTTTGCATCAAGTTGTCGCATTGTTTTTCAAGTCATATATATGGCATTTTCCTAGAACCTCTGATTTCAAACCAACTGTGATTCCAACATACGTTTTGGACATTCTGTATATACAGTGTCTCTGGGGAGGGCACCGGCACTTCCCGTATCCACTGGACTAAATCCTTATGAGATGCATCATGCATAGCTTTCGGAGTAAGTATCATTAGTTGGGAGTCAAAGGATTTTGGGAGGAGTCGTTAAAGTCAAATGACAAAATAAGCCGTAGTCATAGTCAGTGCCAGAGAATCTGCTTATGACTCCAAAATCATCAGAATGATCAAATAATTATGAATATATATCAAAAGTCCATTGAAAACAATTGGGATGAAACAGGACATCCGAGTTGGTGAATCAGAGATTTTGGGTGTACAGTCTGTCTCATTTCTGAGCGTCCGTTGTCAAAAATCTGACAAAATCACCTGTGAAACATCACAAAAATGTGACAGAAAAATTACAAATTTGCTAATCTACCCGGGAGTGTGTATTTCTGCTGTGTGACCTGTAGACGAGGAGCAATCCGGCCAAACATCAGTTCGCATGTTGTGAGACAATTAACTGTAGTTGGGAATCAAGAGTCAGAATTCAAATATAAAACTTGGAGTCAGGTACAAATTCAATCTTCTGCACCTTGTAATATTTTATAACTATAAGTCACCGCGATGACTTCGCTGCGACAAGCATCAACACCTTTGTAATATCCTCTCTATATCCGCAGTTGTGTTGCTAAAATATGTATAATTATTGTTACTCAATCAATGAAATTAATAGGTACTAATCGTGTACATATCATAAATGTGTTTTGACTTGTCTCTATACAAATCAAGATGTAGATATCAATTGAGGGGAGTTTTGAGAGGCTCATGTTGTCTCACTCCGCTCATTATCAGGTAATTTACGAACTCGCTTAAAGTCACCGCAATTGAACTTGTTATAGAAATGAATGGATTATGCATATTGTGAGACACCTAACTGCAGTAAATCTATTAGAGAGCCATAATTGTACAGCAAATGTATTGTAATGCTAATTAGAGGAGAGGTGTATGCAATATGTCTATGTACAATGTAGTGAGAGCAAGGCCTTCAGGATATGTGGTCCTTGTGGTTCGCCACATCCCATCAGGTGGCAGCTCAGTGGCAGCTCATTGATTATATTCATTTGCCCCAGGCACTGTGATAATATACTACTCTACTATTGTTGTATGACATTGACAGGATCCCCAAATCGAATATATTTGAGCAATAAATATCTGATCTATCTGATCGGTGTGTAACATTGCGGTTTAACCGCTGTAAATTGTATTGAACTCAAGTGATTACCGATGTAAAACCTCCCGTTATAAACTTTTTTTGCAGTTTATTATCGTTTTGATTAGTACAAATTGACATGTCAAATGTTATGTTGTATCTTTTTTATAGCAATAATTTGTCAACATATGTGATGTAATGTCATTTTAGTCCCAAAAATGGTGTCGCTTTGGCCCAAAGCCTTTGGGCAGAAATGAAATAACTCGATGTTACAAGTCGAAAGCTTTGTTAGTGTATGACTTAAGCGAGTTAATAAATTTTGAAACCGGGAAAACGGCTTTACTTCAGTGCATTTTCAGAACAGATATGGCCCTGTTCTCCCATCTCCTCAGTGGTTGATCCAGTGGGGCAAAGGGGGTCCGCCCCCCCCCCCCCCAGACCACTGAGATGGATATAACATTTTGAAGAAAAACAAGGAGCAACGCAACCCCCGAATGCCAAAAAACGATGCCCATGCAGGGCCCAGACTCCATGAGTCCCTCTAGTATTTTTGCTGATGACACAAAGTGTCAGAGGGACTCCTTGAATTGGATTGTTTTGGATGCTCCAAAAATGTTGACTGGTTGCTTATGTAACTTCTCATAAACACTGCTTTTTGTTTATGTCCAAAATCACTTTGTTTTGTTTGATTAATTATCCAAACTTGTTATGTCACTTTGTTTTGATTCTCCCATTGCCTGTTGTGTACCTTGCAGAGGCACTGATAACTGAAAATTATAAACATTCATTTTGTTTTCCAATATTATTTATAACAATTAAAGATTCCACGTATTAAAGAAAACAATTAGGTAACAAGTTCATTCTGCCATATAATATATTGCTCATTTGCATATATGCTGCTTGTGGTTGTTTACATGGCCAGTTCCAGTAGACTGACGCGGGCCCGTGAATGACAAAAGGTTGCCCGAGCCCCCCCCCCCCAGACTAAACTGTCTGGATCAGCTACTGCTAATTGCCATAAGGAGCTGATATAATGAGGAGTTGATAAAAATGGAAGTTGCCAACAACAGATTCTGATTGATTCTGATTTCAAAACGCTTTTTCCAAGAACTTCTGCTGTCTTCTGTTGGTTGAATAACTTGGAACTTGAAAATCTGGATTCTGGAAGCAATGTAAAAATGGATATTAGAATTTGCTTGGCCATTGTGAAATTTTTGGTCAAAATGTGGAGAATGAATTAGAAAATCTTGTGGAAGAGCATAAATAGTTAAACAGAATTTCATTACTATTTTATTGCCTGCCTTTTTGATTAGATAAACAAAATGGAAATTAATATGAAACCCCAGCAGAGTAATAATTCTCAAATTTCAGGGATGTATCAAGTGGAGTTTGAGAGGAACAAGCATTTCAATTGGTTGCTGAATATGGACTCCATCATGTACTCATGGTGCCTGATAATAAAGCATGGTGTGCACATCATGGTCTTTTATTGGTTCATAATCTGGTGAAAGGCCAATGGATGGTTGTCAGAACTGTTCGATGCTTCAATGATGGTGTGGTCCAGGGTTCAAATCCAGCTATTGCTGGGTGACCTGGGCCTATGTTGGACGGTTGATTCAATCATCCTTCGCCTCATTCCCATGTCCTCCTCCTGTTGTGCAATGGTGGGGCTCAATACTATCTCCCTGGCCTTCACCACTGCTCACTGGCTCACTGTAGAATGAGCTGAAAGAACTGAGCCCAGGATCACTGTGGAGGAGCATGTTTTTAGCATAGGGTGCAAGCAAAAGCCCATCACAAGCATGTGATGCTCATTATGGAGTCATGTTTTCCCAGTCCTAATTAGCCTACCAAGTGCATGAATAATGGACCTAAAGCCCCAATCATCCATCCATCAATGGTGGTGTTGTAAATTGAGCTGCCTCAGCGATTTTGTCAGGTGCATATCCGTATGGCAAATATATCTGGAACAATGTATTGTCCGACTAATGTGGGTATTGTCAGATGAAAAACTGCCGTCATATTTGTTCGACAGACATATTGTGACTTCCGTCAATATATTAAAATGGACCGCTGAATGTGTACTTTGCAATACAGTGGTCCTGTCATTATAAGACCACTAGACCGGTTTGCCTTTTGTGACTGCCTTCCTCTTCATCAGTCTTCTACAAACTTATTGAAGGAGAACATTTTAGTGGAGTTTTTTTGCACCTTTCGGCGTTCGTACATCAACGAGCGACTGCTTCATAACTGCAGAAGGGCTAGTCGCATAACCCTTAGATATCATTTGGGATATCGTGAACAATGACTGAGTACCATTGTGAGTGGTTGTCGGTTGGTTCCTTATTAGTGGCCTTGAGTCCTGTTATATACAGAAACAACCTAATATGGATAACATAGTTTTTCGGCAAACTGGTATTTGCTTGAAATTGGTTTACGATGGATCCATATTGTAATCGAGCGGATACGGTGATGAAAAATGCAGGAAGTCCTGGGGAAACCTACAAGTCCCCGCATGGTCCTGCCAACACAAATTGCTGTCCACCTTGTTGTTTGCATAATGAAAGCATCTATATATTAATCAAAGCGTTGGCCACTGCGTATTATCTGAGTGTATACATGTGTATATGCCGTATTGCCATCCTGGGCAAATGGTCCTGGTCTCAGAGCGCTTTTTGATTGCTCGCTGTCGTCATTGACTTTGCGGCATGTCATTTCGACCTTCATTTTGCTTTCATTCATATTGTGTGTCTGTTGGGGGGATACCATTTAATATCCAGACCTGATTCCGGGGGGGGGGGGCTTGGAGTTTTTTTCGAAATAAATAATTTGTTGTTCAGTTTTGGTGAAATAAAAATATTATTCTCGGCCAGTCTTGAAGTAAATAATTTCTGGCAGAGGTATGTCTTAGGCAGCATTGCTTGATTTAAGAATGAATATTCGGGGACTTTGCATACTTGAAATAAATATTAAGTACTGCCATCGTTACCGTGAATTTAATAGTTAGTATTAATTACCCGTCGAGAAAAACTCCAAGCCCCCCCTGGAAATGAAATGGTCGCCCCTTACAACTGATGTATATTGAAAACCTAATCATACCAGCAAATATTTGGTGGCGGAGGGAGGGATGTGCTGCAGCCAAGTTCATGTGTTGCAATATAAACATAGGAAGCCACTAAAATGTGTGTGCAATGATAGAATGTGTTTTGCTATGACAAACACGCATAAAACCCTGGTTTTGTGCAAAACCATCCTTATTAATTTATTAATATAATGTCAAGTATTTAATGCCTAGGATCAATTTATAACCAAAAAGAGATTTGCACAAAAAGGACCATTTAATGAGAAGTTATGATTGCCTTTGCTATGAGATCATTGACATGTGTACCTGTATCATGCATTCTTCACATTCTATTATTTTGGTGTGATATTTGCCAGCCGTCGCATATCTTCCCATCGCAGAAATTTGTGGTTTTTGTCTGCGGAGTCTCCGCTATTGAAAATTTTGTGAAGCGGCGCAATATTGAATGTATCCAGAATCCCAGATCATTTATACCCAATATATGCGCTGTTATCATGGTGCCATTGCAGCTCTAATAGCTCTATGGAGTATAGTGTCATACAGTATTGTCATTGTGGTTATACTCGTCGATAGAGTCGTATCTGCATATATATGCAATGCAATGTCCAATAATATGGAAATATCATTACCATATATATGTGAGATATGATTGCAATATATGTGAAATATGATATTTATTATGCAATGTTCTTTACATGTATTGATAAATGTAGTGTGGGCTGAACACAGGATTACTAGTAGATTGAATGTCTAAAGAGAAAACCAATATTAAGCCTTTGATTTTGTACCTAGTTTTTAATTTTTTTTTTCAGCTGTTTCCTGTTACTAGATCCATGTAACAAATGATGTTTAATGATGCAATTGGTGCAATCAATATGATAAACATATTGGTGTGATGCATATCAGTGACATATATCTGCCCAGCTTTCGAAGTTTATATATATACCGTAGCAATATTGACAAAAGTGAGATATTGGATGTTTGGACAGCCCTTTTATTGAACCCTGTAGAACCATAATGTTTCTGGTGGGATGCATTTTTGCTGCTGTAGTGTCTTTACAGAATGTACACTGGATATGGAAAAGGAGAACAAAATGCCACCAGCAAGGAGATGAAGATGCTTGTAGTATACCAGTAAAGTGTTCTTTGATCTGAATTATAATGATGCATTTTTCTTGCATTTTTAGTGATCTGAGTTATACTATCTATTCACATTGTGATGTTTTATTTCTTGGAATTGTAGTGATGCATTTTCTTGCAATCCAGGGGAGATTTGGCTTGTTGTGATGCTATTTTTCTGGCAATCCAGGGGAGATTTGAATTGTTGTGATGCATTTTCTTGCAATCCAGGGGAGGTTTGAATTGTAGTGATGCATTTTCGTGCAATCCAGGGGAGATTTGAATTGTAGTGATACATTTTCTTGCAATCCAGGGGATATTTGAATTGTTGTGATGCATTTTCTTGCAATCCAGGGGATATTTGACTTGTTGTAATGCATTTTCTTGCAATCCAGGGGATATTTGAATTGTTGTGATGCATTTTCTTGCAATCCAGGGGAGGTTTGAATTGTATAATGATGAATTTTCTTGCAATCCAGGGGAGATTTGAATTGTAGTGATGCATTTTCATGCAATCCAGGGGAGATTTGAATTGTTGTGATGCATTTTCTTGCAATCCAGGGGAGGTTTGAATTGTTGTGATGCATTTTCCTGCAATCCAGGGGAGGTTTGAATTGTTGTGATGCATTTTCTTGCAATCCAGGGGAGATTTGAATTGTTGTAATGCATTTTCCTGCAATCCAGGGGAGGTTTGAATTGTTGTGATGCATTTTCTTGCAATCCAGGGGAGGTTTGAATTGTTGTGCATGCTCTTTTTCTGGTAATTACAGGTGATTCGAATTATTTTTGAACTGTTGTAACAAAATTCCAAGATGATGCTCAGGATGTTTTTCCAGGAAGAACAACCGGGGGAGTTTTGTAAGCCAGTAAGAGAATAAAGGTATTGTATGCGGTTGAGCGGGTAAAACGTAAAAAATGTTTTGTGCAGTTCTGAACCTGAACTTCTGAAGGCTGTTCAAGCAACATGCTGGAGTCTTCAGGTTGCTTGAAGTTTTGTGGCTGCTGTATTTCTTGTGTTTGCTTATAGGTTTTTGGCTTGTGTGTTCTAAACATGCCAATGCTGCCTCTCTCTTCCACCCTGACTTCCACCCTGACCCAAGTAAGCACCCCTTTCAGTTGAGCCTCCAGATTGAGCCTGGACTGACCTCCACCCCTCCAGGTCAGAGGTCATCACCCTAGCAACCGAGAAGCTACCTTATCTCTACTTTAGAGCTCCCAAGAATGAGACTCAAGTGGAAAGGAAGTTATATGTTACAATTCTAGGAATCAGGAAGTCAGGCCAGAGACAGAGTACACTTCGTAGTTCCAGAGCCTCCACTTCCAGAGAGTCCACTTCCAAAGAGTCCACTTCCTATAGCGTCCACAAGTTTCCAGAAGGCCAATAGTCCAGACTTAGAGAGAACAGATGAGAAGTGAAGATGCTGTGAAATCGAGTGTGTAGATCTGTGTGCTCCATCAATTATTGTACACTGCTTCTGGTTACTGTCCATCAATTCACCAATTTGTAGCCACTTTCTTATCAATTGGACTGCTTTGCCCTACATTTCCAGTCAGAGGGACATCATTGGAATTGCTTGTGCAAGTATAACTTATTGACCCAGTGACTAATTCAATGTCATTGTTCATTAATTATATATTTCTTAAGTCATATTTAATTTTCCTACAATATGAAACACTACATTAAACTATAGGGGAATTTCACTGTTCTTCTTTCTTGTAACTTAGGTTTATTGTAATTTGTGTATTTTTGTTGTAAACCTGTATTTCTCCAGTCGATATGAAATGTCAATGAGTCAACCCTTAACATTCTAGCCGGGCCAATGTGATTGAAGCAATTAGCCACTGCTGGAGTGAACCCATTATCATGTATATTTTAGCCCAGTGTTTTACTTGGGACTCATTAGGCAAAGGTTAGCAGTAAAGGCTGGGCTTGATGAGTGGTCTGGTTGGCCCAGTGCCATGGGAATGGTTTATGTTGGATCAGGATGCTTTGAAGGTCTGTTGGGCAGCCAGGGTTGGACCTGCTGGCAATACAGGTGTACAGCTTTACATGCTATGTCCATTATGCTGGACTGATAGGTCAAGGGCTGGGAGCCTAGGATGGAAGAGCTCTTGTTGTATGCTGTACTGTGCCCTGTCAGCATACGGTGATGCCTGTGATGGAGATAGGTTTCCTGTATGGTTTCAACTTGTTTCAAGAGGCTCATCTCTGGCTTGGTGGGGCTCAATGCTATCTCCCTGGCCTTCACCACTGCTTATTGGCTCATTGTGGACTGAGCTGAAAGAACTGAGCCCAGGATCACTGTGGAAGAGCATGTTTTTAGCATAGGGTGCAAGCAAAAGCCTGTCACAAGCATGTGATGCTCATTATGGAGTCATGTTTTCCCAGGCTGTGTGGCAGACCTGGCCTTGTTACTTACGTAATCTCGCTGACTTGTCTTTATTGCATTCCTGCTGGGCACTGCTCCACTGCTAGCTACTGCTCATGGGTGCTCGGCCTCTCCTCTTATTTCTTCTCTTCTCGTCTCTCATCATTCTCATCTCATTTCTCCTCGTCTGCTCGTCTATTCTTAATTGTCTCCTTTTGTTTCTGCTCATCTTGTCTCCTCTCCTTTTGTCGCATGTTGTCTCCTGTTGTCTTCTCTCGTCTCCTTTCTTTTCCTCTCTTCTCCTTTAGTCTCCTTTCGTCTCCTTTCGTCTCTTCTCATCTCTCGTTTCCCCTACTTTCTGCTACTTTTGTCTCCTAGGTCTCTCTCGTTCCCCCTCGTCTCTCCTCGTTTCTCCTCGTCTCTCCTTGTCTTTCGTCTTCTTCTCTCTTGTCTCTTCTCCTCGTCTCTTCTCCTCTCTCATCTCTGCTCATCTCATTTCATCTTCTTTCATCTCCTCGAGTCTCCTTTCAACTCTCCTGGTCTCTCCTGGTCTCCCCTTGGCTCTCTTCATCTCTCCTCGTCTCTCCTCGCCTCTTCCGTCTCGTCTCTCCTTGTGTCTCCTTGTGTCTCCTCTTCTCTCCTCATTCTCCTCATCTCCCCTTGTCTCTCCTCATCTCCCCTTGTCTCTCCTCGTCTCCCCTCGTCTCTCCTCATCTCTCCTGTCTTGTCTCACCTCGTCTCTCCTCATCTCGTCTCTACTCATCTCTCCTCATCTCCCCTTATGTCTCCTCATCTTTCCTCCTCTCTCCTTATCTCTCCTCACCTCTCATCTCTCCTCGTCTCTCCTCGTCTCTTCCGTCTCGTCTCTCCTTGTGCCTCCTTGTTTCTCCTCGTCTTTCCTCGTCTCTCCTTGTCTCTCCTCGTCTCTCCTCATCTCTCCTCATCTCTCCTCATCTCTCCTCATCTCTCCTCGTCTCTTCTCAGCTCTCCTCGTCTCCTGTCATATCTCCTTGTCTCCCCTCATCTCTCCTCGTCTCTCCTCATCTCTCCTCGTCTCTTCTCATCTCCCCTCATCTATCCTCATATCTCCTCGTCTCTCCTCGTCTCACGTCTCTCCTCTCATATCTCCTTGTCTCTCCTCATGTCATTTTGTCTCTCCTCTCCATATTTCCTCTCCCTCCAGTCCTCTCCATATTTTCCCTTCAGTATGGTGCTCCTCTGCCATAGGTCAGATCATAACCTTGTTGCTCCCCCAGAGGCTGGTACCAAGACTGTCCTCAAGGAGTAGGTCTCAGCATGCCCCTGATGGCCCTGAATCATTTATTATCACTCACTGTGACCCATGTTCCTCCCATGTTTCTCCTGCAACACATGCATAAGTGATTGTATTATGGCTGCCTCTGCATGGCTTGGGAACTCCACTTTCCTTTGACAGGCTATCTGTTAGATTATTCATTACAGTGTTAAGGATGTTTGGGTCCTTTCTTTTTCCTGCAAGACCAAGTTGAGGGTTGAGGCTGATTGATACGAGGTCAGGGCTTCATTGTGGCCATGACACAGTCCCAACTGCTCTCATGATAAGTTATGAATAACATGAGATTTCTGAAGGTCCCAAACTTTCTTTGCTATGATCAGGATAGTGTAGCACTGGGGTGGATATTGCTAAGATCTGCCAGTGACTTTAAACTACATTTCAAAACCTCTTCATGGCAATTAGTTTCATTTTATGTGAAGAATGGCAGATGACTTTTTTTTGCAGTTTATAGTATTATAGTTAAAAAAAGGTCACCTATGACAATTAAATGCTGCCAGAAATTTAGTGAAACCGGTGATGTTTTGCCGTTGAGTCAATCCTAAACATCCTCAACTGAACTACTTGTGAGATCACAGATTCGTATCCGATGAGATGGGGGATATTATAAATGGCTTCCACTTTTCTTGGCTCAACAAACAGTTATAATATAGAAGTCTGAGTGCAGCAAAGAAAAGTGTATCAGACATACCTTAAATATTCCCTTCAATGTTATTATTATACATTTTCATCTCATTGACTGAGAATCCATGCTCCCACAACTTGGCCACACGCAGTTTGGTTTGGGATGTTTCGCATTGACCAAATGGCAAAGCATCACCCGTTTCACTTTCTAGCAGCACTGTACATGGTTAATTTGTACAGACTTGTTCTGGTGATGTACTCAACAGACGAGTGAAGTTAATTAACAATGTACAGTGCAGATGTATCCTATTTGTATAGTTATTTCAATAATTCGGCTAAGTGCCCCTTTGAACAATTGAGAGGCCAAGGTAGGAGACACAGTTGTGTGACAGCCTTGTGCGGATGGATGCCTCTATCCTGATTGTCCTCTCTCCATGCTTCTCACACACAATACACACGGTCTTCTCCATGCTTCTCACACACAATACACACGGTCTGCTTATCTCGATCCTGCAATTATGCAACCTTTTGGTGAAAATGCTACCTCCTGGTAGAGTCCTACAAGTCAGTAATGGTCTGGGTTTTTTGTGCGGCAAGTTGCAAGTCTTATGGGACCAAGATTGGGACTGACTTCTTCAGTCTTCTTGTCTTACACAATGTAGCTGCCTGGTTTGCAGAAGTGAAAAAAAAGACCTTACAAATTGCAGGGTTATGGAGTGATTTATTGCTGTGGTCGCTGGCCCTTGAGCTTTGCTGACTTTCTCTCGATTGCTGTATTTCGATATATGTCATCACACGACTAAACAGTGATTTGTTGCTGGGGAGGACAGCCTGCTGCTGCTGATGTTGAGAACTCCTCTCAGGCCCATCTTGCGAGGAGTATGCTCAGGCCAGACCTAATTGATTTTTAGTTTCTCAGATCTTGGGACACTTCTAAGAGGGTCAAGAAAAAAATTTATAATGTCAATTAAAAATCAATCATTGGTCAATTTTATTTTTAGCCAGAAAATCTGTTGGGTCGGTCAATCCGAGAAGCTAAAAATTAAATCTTTATGGCCTTAGTCAGCCTCTGTTATTACTTGCCACAGAGCTTATAAGCAGAGGCTACAGAGGCTGGACTTTGGATGGGGGAAGTGGAATTTGCTGCACAGGGTGACAGGCAGTGAGACGCCCAGGAATGACAACAATGCAACAATGCTTCCAGTCTGGACCGTGAGAAAATGCCCATTCCTCCATCTCCTCCCTCTCCTACGGATGCTTATTGTTACAGCAGCAGCAGCAGATTGCACTTCCTGCAAGGTTCTGGACAGCTTGATGCATCAGCTGATCATGTCCACATTTAGTTGTTAATAATCTCTTGAAATGACTCTGCAAACCTCACTCATTGGGGGCTACAGCCAGGAAATTTGATGTTCAAAAAGAGTCACCAACAAGAGGAAGTAGCCTTCTGAAATCAAATTAACATAGAAAGTATTGGGTTTGATCATGACAAATCATCAGCATGATGACTCACGAAGTGCCATTTTCACTGTGCCACAGTCCACTCTTTAGAATTCTATATCAAATTCTTTGGCTGTAATAATCTCTTGAAAGGACTCGGCAAACCTCGCTCATTACTAAAAATTTCCTGGCTGCAGCACCAGACTCCATGAGTCCCTATTTTTCCGATGACATGAAGTGTCAGAGGGACTCCAGATATTGGATTGTCCAAAAATTTTTACTGTTTGGTTACATAACATTTAATTGTTACTGGTTATTTTCCAATATCTTAACTGACTGGTTACATAACTTTTCATAAACAGTAGTTATTACACGAGCAGGGCTCGTGTTTACAAGGACTAGATCCAGTCATGATCCGGTTTTCAACCACGATAAATCTCGTTCTCATGCATGGGCTGCAAACGTCACATTAATGCGTTGCTTACCTGTCTAATCACTCATCTAACCTATGAGGATGCGACATGCTAATCCTGAAGCATTTCCGTTACTTAAATCCCCATTTAATACTTTTATTTGAAGTGTTTACAAGGCCTGTCTCTCGCAATTCACGAGGGGATTACCGGAACTAGAATTCTGCGCATAGTTCGTTGCGCATCCACCAGAGGGAGTGGAAAATGTCGCGATCAGCGCACCTAGTGTTTTGTTGTGGTACTACCAGTACAATAACAACAAATGATGAGATCTGCTTCTACATGAGGAAGAAAATGAAGAAAGCACAGTTGCTTCAAATGCTGTATGTCAAGGTTTCTAAGTACAGAGTATTTCTAGTTCAATCAATGATATCAACCAATGACAATTGACATCAACCCATGATGCCAATCAAGGATGTCTGTCAATGAAATAATTATGTCAATGATGTCAGTCACTCAGCCTGAGTCATCCATGGTGCCTATTAAAGGGAAATGATACAGTTTAGAACTAACCATAAAAAACAATTGAAATTTTGTGACAACATTGCTCTGACTATCAAGAATACATGGAAAACATACCAAATGGGCCTCACCAGCATTTTTGAGGAACTGATGACACTTGAACCCACCCCAATTGCTCTTCAGAAATAACATTGAAAATATAGAGAAAATCATTTTGCTTTCATTCTGTGGCTTAGAAAATGAAAATGACCTATAAAAAAACTTGTCAAACTTAGTGATATATTGTTTCCAAACTTTTCACCAGCAGTGTATTCCTTATGTGAAAAAAAAGATATATTACATTCCAACAATCACTGCCTACCACCTGCTCGTGTTGCATATGGAAATATGCTCCTCTAGTTGTTTTGGGTTTTATGTCTTAAAACACCTTTTGTAATTAATTACAAATACTTGTTATGTCACTTTGTTTGGCTTCTCCTATTGTCACATAACAACTTGCAGTTGGGTCTGACAACTTAAAATTATAAACAATTACATTGTTATCCAATAATTTAAAAATTCCCACACTTTAAAGAAAACAATTTTGTTTGAAGTTCATTCTGCCATATCATACTCATTTGTATGCTGCTTGTGCTCATTTGCATGGCCAATATCCGGAGACTGCAGTGCAATGCTTGCACTGCCTAACCCATAAAGCAGTCTCATGGAGACTGCTGCAGCACCTAATGACATTAGGCTGCCTCCAGAAAATTTGATATGCAAAAAGAATGAACTGTTGCACTGTGAAAATGGCACTTAGGGACTCATGATATAACCGAACTGATGAAGTGTCGTCTTCTCTACATTCAACATGGGAAACGTAGAGGCTGATTGATTAGTCACTACAAGAGAAAGCCACTTGATTTGTCATAACTGATTTTAGAGTAATAATCAGATGTACAATCCTTCCATTTGCCTGTCACCAACAAGCGGAATTAGTCTCCTTAAGTCAAATTAACATTGGAAGTATTGGGTATGATCATGACAAATCATCATGGTGACACACGAAGAATGGTGAAGTGAACAAATATGTGCCACACAATTGCAATTGCTGTACATAAAGCATCAGAAGTTGTACAATCATGATCTGATGCTTAATTGCTTGAATTTGGAGCTCGATGCTACATCGACAAGCGTGATGTCATTCTCTCGCCTTCATGTCACATCTGGGGCAACTGACCAATGGCCGACCTCTTTAGACATTGTGACGTCATGCTGCGGAGTGTGCGCAGTTTGCTGTTTATGATTATATGGGTCAATTGCAATGACTGTAACAACTATGGGGTAAAAGGTTTTGCGGAGTGTATATAAATGATCAGTTGTGGATATCGACCATTCAGGTGTCATCGGTTTCCTTTTAAAATTTCAGCAAATTTGTGATCCGTATGACGTGACCTTGATTTAATAATGTCATATTCAAGTTTGATTCAGGTATGGGATTTATAAATGTACATATTGACTGCAATTACACTGGGTGAACTCCTGTCCTGCTGCTTTGTGGTCCTTTCCCTTAAATATCTGATTGCACATTTTAGAAAGCCCAACCTTCCAAAGTTTCAGTGTCTCTCTCCAAAATAATTTCACAATAATTTCTCCTAATTGATGCATTTCTGACGAAGATATCAGGTTTAACCGAAGGTCATCTTGAGATAGTCTGCTCTCTCTCTCGGCCCCGTTGTGTCCTTGGATTATCCATCGCCATTGCTGCTAGATTAAGCAATGCTCGCGGATGGATTAGACGAGGTCTGATAGACAATGTTATGTTGCCTCATGCCATTTCCATTTTCCACTCACTTAATTGCATGATTTGAATGATATCCATTGCAGAACATGGCAGTATTTCTGAGGTATAAAAATAACATAATTTGGAATAGGATGATTTGAGGTTCTGTATCGATATTAATTATCCTTGCTGTGGACGAGGCCAGATTATCTTGTGACACAGGCAGAATCCTGCGGGACCTGTGCGGGTGCTGGAAAAACTGCGGATGTGGGCCACCGGCAAGAAAAGGGTACCCATGGATATACCTTTTGGATCTATCTTGTTGGGGTATTATATTAAGACCTAATATAAGATGAGGTATGGCTACAAGCCAACAGGTGGAGAGGGTATACGCAGCAATTTCTACAGGGAACCACTGTAATTCAGTGATTCTTGCACCTTCCATTCCTTTTACACAGTATATTAGACTAATATTATTTTATAATGATATTTGAAATGGAACTTGTAACAACTTACTTTGGTGACTTGCACATCTCTTTATGGGTGGCCTCCACTGTATTGCTTGGCTGGTTACAAGAAATTACAAGTGTTTATTTTTGGGGCCTGCAGGACCTATTTCGAGGTGTATATGTATGTTTAAATTCCTCTTTTTACTTCACATATTTTATTGAGCATACCAGTGATGTAATGCAGTGTCTTATGTCTTGTGAAATTCTTGGGTGCATTTATTTCTTTGTGGTCTTTTTGCACGAGATTGCCAAAGGAAGTGGCCAAGGCTCTCATGTTTCACTGCATAGCTCTGGTTTGCTCTCCCTGGGAGCCACAAATGGAAGAAGGCTGCTTATCTTGGGTGTCTCAATTAGCAAAGAACAACCATGGCATTACCATGCTGCCACCAAGCTGTGAACTATGTGATTTCTGGTTTTATGAGGGCGATCAATTGGATGAAAAGTGTTAAGATATACGTCAAGCAGCCCTCATTACATCAGAACTTGTGGTAAAAAACGTCCAAGGAGAAGCAAAAAATGAAAGAGGAATGAGGTCTGGGAACTGAGTTTCAACCGACATCAAGAACGGTATTCTATACGCTGTGAGCAAGTGTGAAATGCTTTCTTTTGCCTTTGGGATTTCTGTTTGACAATCAGCGAAAGTTATTTAGGTTATAAAAACCTTCAAACCAAACTCGTTTTTAAATCCGAGTAACACCGAAGTGCTGTCAGTGACTTCGCTCTGTGATTCGGAGAATACGAAGTGTTTGAAGAGCCTTTGCCTGGATTTGGGGTTGAATGGGTTTACTTTTTGTTGCATGTGTTCTGAAGTATCTTAAACGTCTATTTTTGGATATCCTTTCAAAAAGCCTTTGGTGCATTGTGTGAAATACTTCGCTTGACCTTAAAGTTAGAAAATTGCGACTATTGCGTGAATGCACCAGCTCACTTCCTATGGTTTGCGGAGCCATTAAACGCAAAGTGTCTGGGAGACTGTGAAGACTGGGAGGACTAAAATGTCTGAAGATCACGAGGTCCTCGTCGCCCCTTGTCCTCCTCATGGTTCTTCTGAGAGGTCTTTTTAGGGGAGGATCTGGCAGACCGTGTCGCGGATGACCTCGGGGTCGTTGGATCGTCCCCTGGCCCTTTCTGTTACACAAGAGTAAGCAAGACACAATGGTGGTCCTCCCAAGCACACTAAGCCCTCACAATGCACAATGGTCAAGCCTCAACTTGACATGATGACTATCAACATATGGTCAAAGAACATTGCTATTTGCCTTCCATTGCTTTCAGTTATCACTAGGTTTGCAGGGCACGTCTCAGAATGCTCTAAATGAATGTTTAGAATTGAATAGGAATGCATAAGCAGCCCTGAATGCCCAGTTTAGGTGCCTTCCTTTGAATATTCAGGGTACATGCACAGAGGGTGTCCAGGTGTAAATGACTTATGGTGTCTGCATTCCTGCCTTTCATTTCACATTTACTCTCACAATATTGCTTGTTATAACTGCAGATCCAAGCTGTGCTGCATTACATGTTAAAGAAGTAGCTTTGAATAAATTACTGGGCAATCTTCTAGAGCATTGCATCATTTGCATGAGGCTCTCCTGCCAACTCTTGACAGAGTTATTAAATTGATTCTTGTCTCCTGCTTTTTTGCCCCTTTTTGTTGCAGCTGTCGAGTGCTCTAATCTAAATGGTACCAGATCTAATTGATTGAGCTCGGCTTACTGGAGCTTGTATTATTAGTTGTAGGGCTTATTAAGGGAGTCAAGAGTAGGAGCAATGGCCTTGGTGGGTCTGCTTTGATGGCAGATGGATGGTTGGAGAAATTGTTCTTCCAGACGAAATCTAGCTGCCTCCAGCATTCTCATTCTTGCTTGTCGATGCCTTTCGGCCCTAACTCTGCTGTCGCGAAGCGCCTTGATTTAGTGGCCTCGGCATAATGCGCTCTGTTAACCTGCAAACCTACCTGTCTTGAAGTGTCTCGCAGTCATTGACGCAATAATTATGACATTCTTCTTGCCCCTTCTTGGCCCTTCTTAGCCATGATACTATCTATGATGAGGAATTTCTGTGTGGCCTTCGTAGTGTAACCTTCGCCGTGTTGCGTTTATGTGAGAAACTCGTTCGGTGTTCACTGATGTCACTTAATTGGAGCGTAGTGAATTACTGCTTCTGCTTTCTGGGCAGGTAAGTTCTTACTTCATATATATAGTGAAATGTAAATTTGGATCTTGCCATGCTTCAGGCTTGAACTGACAAACCAACTTACATAAATGATATATTAGCAGATAAACATCTTGGAACGGTAGGTTACTGACTCGGGTATCAAATGAATATTTTAACTTTTTTCTTTTTGGGTTTGCACGTGACTTTAAAAGGAGTGAATTATTGCTTTTTTAAATGCCTTACTTCATGGAAGAGTTTGGGGAATTTTATTAACTTGAATGTTCGACTTTTTTGATGTAGCATTATATCATTTAATGTCAAGAGTAGGCATGTTATGTACATTTCTACCCATATGTAGTTTAAAATGTTCTCTGACTCTACTTCATTTATCAGATTGACATGACCCTTGGAGTAATTGGCTGTAAACTGGAGTGCCAGACCACAAAGCCTGAGGCATGCATGTATATAACTGTTGCGGTTTCCCAATATTGTATGACTTGGATGTTACTGATACCACAATATTATTAATGGTTTGGCCTTTGTGCAGTATACTCCGTATAATATGCCATGTTTAAAAATAGACAATTGTAATCGATTTTGAACCTGGGATTTGCCTCTAAAAGTTGCATAGCAATGCCAAGAATCAGTTTTTGAAAAGTTAGCCAGAACCAATGGTCTGCCTTTGAAAGTTGCAGAGTAATGCCAAGAATGAGTTTTTGAAAAAATAGACAGAACCAATGGTCCGCCTTTGAAAGTTGCAGAGTAATGCCAAGAATCAGTTTTTGAAAAGTAGACAGAACCAATGGTCTGCCTTTGAAAGTTGCATAGTAATGCCAAGAATCAGTTTTTGAAAAGTTAGCCAGAACCAATGGTCTGCCTTTGAAAGTTGCATAGCAATGCCAAGAATCAGTTTTTTGAAAAGTTAGGCAGAACCAATGGTCTGCCTTTGAAAGTTGCATCGCAATGCCAAGAATCAGTTTTTGAAAAGTTAGACAGAACCAATGGTCTGCCTTTGAAAGTGGCATAGCAATGCCAAGAATCAGTTTTTGAAAAGTTAGCCAGAACCAATGGTCTGCCTTTGAAAGTTGCATAGTAATGCCGAGAATCAGTTTTTGAAAAGTTAGACAGAACCAATGGTCTGCCTTTGAAAGTTGCATCGCAATGCCAAGAATCAGTTTATGAAAACTTAGCCAGAACCAATGGTTTGCCTTTGAAAGTTGCAAAGTAATGCCAAGAATCAGTTTTTGAAAAGTTAGACAGAACCAATGGTCTGCCTTTGAAAGTTGCATAGCAATGCCAAGAATCAGTTTTTGAAAAGTTAGCCAGAACCAATGGTCTGCCTTTGAAAGGTGCAGAGTTATGCCAAGAATCAGTTTTTTGAAAAGTTAGCCAGAACCAATGGTCTGCCTTGAAAGTTGCATAGTAATGCCGGGAATCAGTTTTTGAAAAGTTAGACAGAACCAATGGTCTGCCTTTGAAAGTTGCATAGTAATGCCAAGAATCAGTTTTTGAAAAGTTAGACAGAACCAATGGTCTGCCTTTGAAAGTTGCATAGTAATGCCAAGAGTCAGTTTTTGTAAAGTTAGACAGAACAAATGGTCTGCCTTTGAAAGTTGCATAGTAATGCTAAGAGTCAGTTTTTGAGAAGTTAGCCAGAACCAATGGTCTGCCTTTGAAAGTTGCATCGCAATGCCAAGAATCAGTTTTTGAAAAGTTAGACAGGACCAATGGTCTGCCTTTGAAAGTTGCATAGCAATGCCAAGAATCAGTTTTTGAAAAGTTAGACAGAACCAATGGTCTGCCTTTGAAAGTTGCAGAGTAATGCCAAGAATGAGTTTTTGAAAAGTTAGCCAGAACCAATGGTCTGCCTTTGAAAGTTGCATCGCAATGCCAAAAATCAGTTTTTGAAAAGTTAGCCAGAACCAATGGTCTGCCTTTGAAAGGTGCAGAGTTATGCCAAGAATCAGTTTTTGAAAAGTTAGCCAGAACCAATGGTCTGCCTTTGAAAGTTGCATGACAGTGCCGATATAGTCAGTTTTTGAAAAGTTAGACAGAATCAATGGTCTGCCTTTGAAAGTTGCATGACAGTGCGGATATAGTCAGTTTTTGAAAGGTTGGACAGAACAAATGGTCTGCCTTTGAAAAGTTGCGTAACAAAGCCAAGAGTTAGTTTTTGAAAGGTTGGACAGAACCACGCAATGGTCTGCCTTTGAAAGTTGCATGACAGTGCCAATATAATAGTTGAACAGAGCCGATGGACTGCCTTTGAAAAGTTGCATAGAAATGCCAAGAGTCAGTTTTTGAAAGGTTTGACAGCACCAATGGTCTGCTTTTTAAAATTTGCATAGTAGTACCAATAGTCAGTTTTAAAAAGTTGGACAGAACCAATGGTCTTGAAAAGTTGGGTAGTGCCAAATTTCATAGGCGTAGGAGGTCATTTAATTTTGGGGGGGGGGCTGCCCGAAAAATATTGCGCGAACTGCCCAAAAAATAAAAACTCATGAAATTTTCTACCCGAACCTGGATGAAAAATCGACTTCCCAAAATTTTTGGACGGGCTGCAGCCCCCCCAACCCTCCTGCCTCCTACGCCTATGGCACTGCCAATGGCACTGCCAATGGTCTGGTTTTGGAAAGTTGAACAGAACCAGTGGTCTGCTTTTAGAAATTTCCATTTGAAAAATTGTAGTGTGTTGGTAGTGGCTTGTTTTATCATGTAAGTTAGACAAAGCCACCGACACAGTCTGTTTGGATTGTTTACACATTTCGTAATATTAGATTCTGAAAGTTGGCAATGATATATGATATGACAATGGTCGAATTTTGTGAAGTTGAACAATGCCAATGGTCTGGAATTGCTGGATTGCAGACAGATTATATAACTATGATGTTTTTTCTTTGTGCACTTCTGATGAATGAAGTTATGGCGAATTCTATCATATAGCATTGATTAAAAGTGCTGTTCATGTTTGTACAGCAATATATAATGTACACGTTGATGGTCAATATCTATTGTGTAGGCTTCTCATAGCTGTGTGGACTGACTCTAGTGTGATAGTGATTATATCTAAATTAATCATGCTCTTTCATGGCTTATTGCATTGCAGCACCAACCATGTGGCATGAGCCTTGTGGCAAGCCTGGTTGGTAGCATTGAAATGACAATAAACTGGGTAGTGCACTCTGGGAATATTGCATTGCCATATTGAATGGGAGCAATCATTTCATTGACAGACTCAAAGGATGCTGCCATTGTTCAGGGATGTATGGCTGGGCTGTTTGGCTGCTCTAATGTTGAGAGTGATAGCCTTATAAAAATATTATAAAAATCTAACAATATACGTCTAGGTTACATCTGAATTATGTATGGAAGTGCATGTCGGACCAATGGCGAACGACCATAAACTCTATTTAGCGAGATATATGCAGAGTAATATGCATTAAAAATGCCTGCTAATTCTTCCACAGAACTAGCCTGATTGCGTTTGATTAAATTTTGATGCTATAACTGAGGTGGCAACATTTTGCAGGGGTTTCTTTCAAAATATATAAGAAACAAAATGCTAATATGAAATATTTTATAATGCACATACTGTCCTACCACATTCTATTCATAGACTTTCATTTTCATATATAGCCTACAGAACCCATGTAGTGTCAGGCAATAGCCTTTGTTTGCCCAAGTTTTGTTTGTCTGTAATATGCTGCAATATTCTGTATGTAAACAGTGGTGACCACAGGCCATAAAGGCATACTTTGACCTTTTCCATTTCGCCTTAATGGAAATAGCCAGGTTTGCCTTGTTTTATTTTCGCAACAGATTACTTTCCCTACATGCATACACGATTGGCATCTAAGCCGTGTTACAGTATTATTCTTAACGTATGTTATCAGGGTATGTCAATATTCCATGACGTTCTGTCAAATAAGGTATCGATGTGTTTAATGCACGAATATATTATGAGTTGAATGTCACGTACTGAATGTGCATGTCTTGAAATTGTCTTTCATTAACTTTGAATCATCCTAATTCATTGATGTATACATTTATACCATTTGACACCTCTTTCAGCCAGTCACATGCCAGTATTTCATTTGGATAATTTGTAAATCCTTTGTCGTCCAGTTATCGTTCTATATTTACCTTTTTGAGTGTTTGTCTCTTGATATACGCCAGTTATTGACCATGGGATCGGGAATATGTGTTTATCGCACCTCGGGCTAAAAGCCTCCCTTGATAAATCACGTATTCCCTCTCCCTTGGTGAATAACCAATACAAACCGTATGGGCACATCGATGTTGTAGCAACATTGCAACAACATCACCCAGTTTGTCAAATGACGTAGAATTGTATGGTAGAAATTATGTAAAGCAACGTCAAAGATATGGCGTTAGCATGCGCCGTTGTGGTGATGTTTTCACAACATTATGAGGCAATGTCAATGGTTCAACGTCAGCTTGCGAAATTGTGGCAATGTTGTAAAAAAACCCGACGTCGTGTTCACGTTGTGGCAACATAATCTCTACCATACATATCTACGTGACCAACAGACCAGCCCTCCACCAATTAGCAACGTTGGGGTTTATGTCGTGTGCCCATTGGGAATATAGCTATAGCCATAATTCCTGGTATGATGGAATTTGATGATTGGTACAATTTACCACATTCGGTGTCTGGTATTCGATAAGGCGTTAAAAGTATCGAAACGGAGCCATTTATGCTTCTGTGTTCAGAAAAGGAAGAGTAAATACTGCAATTAGTCAATCAGATTTATCTCAAAAGTTAACTACATATGAGCTTTTGATGTGGATGTGCTCACCCTGCTTGATGAGTTGATAAATTTTGGTAGAATTGTGAGAATCATATGACTTGCTTTCTTTGCCATTCAATAAATGCCATTTATGCATGATGTACAACTGTTCATGGATAAACCAGTGCCATTGGGTGGCCATGAATCCATGATGTTATCAAATGGCATATTTTTTGGGTTGTCTGAAGGCCTCTACCATTGGCCTCTATCATGCATGGGCCTCTATCATGGGCCTGTATCATGGGCCATGGAGAGATGGACTTGGACCTGCATGCCCACAAATTGTCAAGTTATGTCAACCTACATCCACATCAAATCCATCAATGTATCAATGAATCATTTTATGACCTCTATGAAAATACCCATGCCACCATGCCACCCTCATGGCCAATAGGATGTTGCCTGATTATGCTGCAATTTTACCCCTATGTGCACACCAGAGTATTGACTAAATGCCATTTATCGGTTTTCATTCTCACTGCTCCACTTTCGGGTTTGCTGAACGTTGCCGGAGGTCATGTCGGTGACCTTTCGTTGCAGTATGTTCAACTATGTTGCTGATACATTATTCATATATATAATGATCGCTGACAGTAATTATAGGAGCAATTATAATAAAACAGTCAATATATATATATAGCATTTGATTGTGGTAAAATCCGCTCTTCAGGGTGTCGAGTAACTTCTAATTTAGGAATAATTAGAATTTAGCAATAAATGTGTCATCGTCATCGCGAGGTGTCAGAACTGATACGTGGAGTCGTGCTTTGTATTTCTGGTAATTGCGGAATCCAGTTTTCTTGCATGAAGAAATTATGGTGTACCGCTAATTGGGTCTTCATTCTTTGAATAGTTTTTGTGGTTGCATCCTGCAATTTCTCTGGAGTAAATCCGAATTATACTTCGGTAACAAAAATGAACGATCATGTCTGCAGAAAAAACTGAAGTGTCAGCTTTCTGTAATATTTGTTCAAATCTGCCATTGAAGGTTGATGTGGAATGCTCTACTTGCTGTAGGCCAAGATGCTTGTTGTAGAGGATGGGGGGCCCTTGTGAATGAAAAATCACTTAGCCTGAGAAAAGCAAAGGTTATTTTTATGGACCCACATTGATATAATGTTACATGATGGCATTTTGCTTGGGACTGGGTGAAGAGCCAGTCAGCCCACAGATGCAACTAAGGGGGCGACCATTTAATTTCCAGGGGGAGGGCTTGTAGTTTTCCTCGGTGGAAAATTATTTATGTCATGGTCACGCCGGCAATGATCAATGATTATTTATTTCGAACGTGCAAAGTTACTGAATATTCATCCTTAATATAGCAAAGTCTTGTTAATTGAGAAATACCCCTACCGGAAATTGTTGATTTCAAGACTGTCCAGAAAGTATTTATTTATTTCACCAAAAGTGAGCAAGGAATTATTTATTTTAAAAAAAATGTCCAACCCCCCCCCCCCCCCCCCCACTCCTTGATATTAAATGGTCTCCCTCTTAGAAGCAAAGGTAAACTGAATGTAACTCACATCTGCACAGGATCTTTCAATGGCTCCGTGTGCTCCTGGCAAATTGCAGGGCTGAAGCCACTTTGGCTACTGATGCTTCACTGCCTCATTGCTGAGAGACTGTTGCTGAACTTACTGGTGCCACCGGTGTTGCATGATCTTGCTGCAGATGCTGATCTATAATGTCTGTTGCCAAAAGATGATATATCTCTTTTAACCTTTTCAACCTTCCACAAAAACTGATTTGGGATGTTGGGATGTTGGGAATCTAGTTTTATAAAGACCCACATTCAAATTTTAACTCGTCTTATTTGGATGCAAGGCAAGCGCCAATTTCCAGTAGCCATAGACACTAGACAGTACCAATTTTTATTGTCCAGTAGCCATATATACAGTTGAGACCTGCACGGGCCGGGCATGCCCGCATGGACTGAGGGCACCGATGCCCGCGGGCAGCCTAATGACAGAGTAAAGTGTGCGGGCGCGGGCCAGGCACGGACTATTGTGGGCAGGGGCGCGGGGCGAGAGTGGGCAGGATTTTAGTGCTCGTGTAGGTCTCTAATATACAGTACCGACAGTTTAACATGTTGGCCTAAATCTTTGGTAAGTGAAGTGATCGCCCCTTCCCATTGAAATAACATTGACCATTTGTTTCACTTACTTATCAATGAATCTGAGTCAGACTATATGCTGTAACTCAGAGTACATCAAAGAAAATTGTCAGCCAATGTTATCCCACATGCCTCAAATATTGTGCTTTATGACCCCATATGTTTTCATCTCATCAGGTGAGAATTCATGCTTCCACAAGGAGTTTGGTTGAAAATGTTTAGCATTGACCCGAAGGTAAAACATCACCCGTTTCACTTACTTACAGGCTTCTGCATATAATCGATAGGGGAACGAGGGGCAAAACGGACCGGCGGGGCAAAACGGTTTTTTGCGTTTTCTCGGAACATGTTGACCTGCCTTCTAATTTTTTGGTTGGAAAATAAAATAGGATACATGACCAACTTTTTCTGAAAGTTTCGTGGACGAGAATATTACAGGTATACAGCTATGTTAATTTGAAGTTTTTGATCGCTTTTCTTAAAAAAATCATAATTTTTGGAAATGCTGTAGTACCTCCAATGAAGTTCCCAGCAGAATAATTTCTAGTCAATGTTATAAGAGGACTACTAAGCTTGCTTATTAAGCAAAAATATGTAGTCTGGTGCTTAGTCATTTGTAAGTAGGTCATTATTAATATACCCTGCATGGTTGGGGCAAGATGGAGTCCTCCTATGGGGGCAAAATGGGAAGCACAAAAAAGCAATCCCAGCCTTGAAGAGGTTGAAGCTTGCTGTTGGTTCTATTCAACCATGACATTTGAGACATTTGATACATTTTCTGGATATATAACAGACAAAAATTTGAAAAAATCACTTGTTTCATGTCATCAATAATCCCTTGAGGATTTAGGCTTAGTGGTAAAACCCTGTATTGTTGCAACTGAAACAAATGGAATGTAACTGCCTTTCAAAAAAAATAGTCAAATCCAATACCAGTTTAAATTGTTAAATTATGAAAACTTGGAAATCAGAGTTATGTGAATATTCATAAAAAATGTCCCATTTCCATAAAATTCAAATAATTTTGTTTCTTTTGCAACCTAATATTTATGGTTAAATACCTTGTCAAATAATTACATAGAATGTATAATTTCCAGCATCACTCCCCAGCTATGTATTGAGATGTTGATTTCATTGTTTATTGCTGTGTTTACTCTTAGTATTCTGCAATTATCTTACATTGCAATCAGGTAAATTAATGCATTTCTGTTTGTTAACATGCTTTTTAGTAAGAATGTTATGAAATCAGCTTATGTTTTGCAGAACTTTTGTGTTCTTATTTCTTCCCATTTTGCCCCACATGAAATTCCATTTTGCCCCAAGCATGGGGCAAAACGGGATAAAGTTGCATTTTTGAAAAAAGGGAAAAATTAGAATTAAAACCATTAAAAAAGCACTTTTCTGTGTTTGAGCAAGTGGTATTGGTACTTCTTCATGTATCAGACCTTATTTGGCATTCGCATGATATACCAAATTGGTATAGTGAGCCTTCGAAGTTAGACGTCCCGTTTTGCCCCTCGTTCCCCTACATAGATGCGTTTGTTGAAAACTTGACAAACGTGAGTGTAATTGGACCCTTCAAGTCTAAATCAGTGAAAGTGAAGTAGTATAACCTTCAATAACTTGTAACTTAATTTTTGGATTGATGTCTTTGCCTCCAACCTTCAACTTGATGAGAAATGGACATGTGTGATGGAAGGCACGAGGGAAAGTTGTTTGACTTTTCGTTACTGTTATGATGAATCGGAAGTGTTAACTTGATTAACGAGACGTGTTAAATACTAAGAACTCGAGGGACGGGCTGTATAATCTATTTTCCATCACAGACTGCACTAGATGAACCACAAAGAAATGGAAGCACTATGTGTAATGTGGATCGGTCAGGATGGCAATTTGTCAGGAATCTTAGAAATGAATTGTGGAAAAATTGACTGACGAAAAAACTTGTTGATCTTCGCCATCTTGAAAATAGTTGGCGGGCACGTCATCTCTTTCTGACTTAGAAACTTAAAAATTTGTAATAGGGACTAGACCCGACTAGTAATAGGAACTAGTAACAGCAGCTCACTAGTGTTGCAAATGCTGGGAATTTGATAGCATAGCATTCAGTCATTAGTGCTTTTGTGCCTGGTAGCTTTCTTTACGTCAGAACTTGCTTTAGACAGGTGCCTTGCCAGTACTGGTAGCAGTACTGGTTGCAATGCTATAGTTGTAGCTGGGTTAGCTAAACTAAAATACTAACTGTTTCTCCTTCCATTGTTTTTGTCCACTAAAAGGAAAGGCAACTACTCAACCCAAGTCCCAGGGCTGCTCCTCCAACTAACAACGCCGTTGAGCGCCGTTTGCTTGATTACGAACCCAGGTCTTTGAAATTCAATCTAGTTTGTTTTCGATTCCCTGATTATTTCAATGGTCCAGATATTGGAATTGTTTTCGAAAAGTAGATGGTTAGGTCTCGATATAGTTTTTTTTGTAATTTTTTACTCGACTAAGCGGAAGAATCACAAAATACGGATGTTTCATGGTAAGTTGGTAACGAAGGAAACTGAAGAGTTTGTGAAACTGTAAAACTGAACCGCGACATTGTGCCTGGGAAAATCTCTTTTTTCGAGACATACGAGTTCTGCAACAAAATATGACAAGATGCGCCTTTATCGTTGAATATGCTGATGCAGTCATATAATTTTCTCTGCACATATGAGTTTTCAGTTACTCTGCAATAGTTGCATGCATTGGTGGCATGGCCTGGCCAATATCTCCGTGGCTTGGCTTTTAATTAGACAGATACCATGATTGTGCTTCCTTTGGAGCTGCTCGGCTTGCTACCTGGTCTTTTTTCTTGCTAGCATGGCTCACATACTAATGCCAGCTTCAAGGTTAGTGACATAAGCTTGTGTTTTACTTGAGTTTTGCTTCCCTTTTGACTCATGGAGTATGTGTGTACACTGATGCCTCTCTCTTTGCAGACCTAACAATGGCATGACAGAAATCCCATTAATTTGCCCACAGGAGACACATAACATCCTTGCAATTTGCTGCTTGTTACTCGTTTTAGATCAGCATTTGAAGGTCAGGCAACAATGGTGTTTGCATATCAATGATAAATGTATTAGTAATAGATATGGTGATGGTAATATGGTATTACCCAATAGGTTATTTCTTTGGTAAATGTTTTTGAACGTCTTCTGATCATTTTCACTCTCTAGCTCATTAGTCCTGGAGTCATGTGCTTGCATTGTGTTGTACAGTGCTACTAGAAAATTTAACAGATAGCATTTTGCCATTGGGTCAATGCTGAACATCCTCAACCAAACTGCATTTGGGAGCATGGATTCTCATCCATTAACTGAGATGATTTTTTTACAACATGAAGAAAGATATTGGAGGCATCATATCACAGACGAATAGCTGTCGCTTTTCTATTTGTACTTCGTAACATTTTCCAATGGGAATATGTATAAGTAAATGAAACCCAGGGCTGCTCTCATTTCAATTGGGACGTGGTTCGCCTACTTGTCTTAAGATTTTAAACAATATGTAACTGTTTGTAGTGCAAATTGCAATCCTTTTATATTGCGCATGCCTTAAAGAGTCAATATATCCTCCTTTTATGTCATTATGTTTTCATCTCAGCCTTTTATATATATCCCACATGCCTCTAAATATCTCCCTCATGATATTATATATATGTTTTCTTCTCAGCCTTTTATATCCCACATGCCTCAAAATATCCCCCTTATGATATTATATGTTTTCATCTCAGCCTTTTATATCCACCCAGAGAATCTACCCTAGACGAATCCTGCTATTGCCTCATGTTATCATAAGATTTTGCGTCACAGCCAATCAGCGCCTAGAATTTCTCTCCACTTCAAAAGTTTACTGGCAATTTGCGAAGCAACTTTTTACTCTTCAGAGACGTTTGACCTATCATTTTGAAGGTCTCAATGAGATCTATCTATTCCAGTAATTTGCAAGTCTCTACGATTTACGGAAGTATGCGAATAGGCGAAATCGGCCTCATTTGCATAACATGCTTGAAGGCATGCTCATTGGTCGGTTTTGTGGGTGTGTCTGACTTAATCACTGAAGGCTTTGCTGAAGTGTTTATATCCCACATGCCTCAAAATATCCCCCTTATGATATTATAAGTTTTCATCTTATTGCTATAATGGATTGTCTTTTAATGTGGATGTTTTTATGATGTACATGTGTTGACAATGTGAGACTTTAATAAAACTTTACTACTTACTTACTTACTGCATTGTCATGGATATCCCACATGCCTCAAAATCCCACAAGCAGTTTGGTTGAAGGCTGTTTAGGATGGACCCCCATGCCATGGCAAGACATCACCTGTATCACTTTGTTTCTACATTATAACAGCGCTCTAACCTCGATTCTGTGTCATTGCTTGAAAAATTACAATTGAAAATGATGATCTAAATCCGTGTTAGAGACTATAAAAGTGTTTCTATTAGAAATGTTACTTTATTATGCATTACTCACATTTTCAAATAGATTTATCCAAGCTTCTATTCATATTTTGTGTTCTCGCTTGTAATATTTTACTTTAACGGAGCATTTCAGGTGTTGTTGAATTTTGATTTGCTGTTTGATAAATGCGAGGAATTTGCTCAGAGAAAAACATGTCAAATTTGACGTTTAGACATAATTTGTGAATCCAATTTAAATTTGATTTTCCTAATGAATTGCTTGCAACAATTTCGAACGTTATGATAGATCATGGCAGTTCATGTTTGAACATTGTTTGTCACACATTTTATTTTTTATTTGTGAGTTCTGCAGATGGGTACCTAACGTATAAAAAAATTCAAGTGATCTTTAAAAAAAATTGAGTAATCTTCTCATGTTTTGTAAAGGCAAGCTAGCCTTTCGTTTTATCGAGAGATAATGACCCTAGAGATTATTTGGGTCAGAATCGAATATAAAATCTCTATGAGGGAAAAAGACATCCGAGAGATGTGAAAACAATCTCTTGATGATCCAATAATCATGCTACATGTTTTAACTTACCTATACTTTTCAGGAGATAAGTTGAACAATTTATACTCTTGTGTATTAACTTACATTGTGTGTGATTGAGTAAATACAATATTTCAAAATTTAGATAAAAATTAGCTGAAAATTGTGTTTACATTTTAGGGATGCACGGATATCCGGCAAGGTATCCGGTATCCGGCCGGATATTGGAATTTGCAGGATATCCGGTATCCGGCAGAATTAGGGTGTCAGAACCGGATATCTGGGATGCTCAAAAATAGGTGAAAAGTTACAATAACTTTGATAACAAAAAAACGAATGTTACAAGAACAGAGCCAAAAACATGATCTAGCCATCTTCAGAATTTAAATTCAATTATGGAACATAACGAAAAGCATTTAATCAGAGGAACAGTCCCCCTGCCGGACATGAAATATCTCGGCTCTCAGAAAAAATATTTATAATCAACCGAAAATGCTGAAAAACATCCCTTTTCGTATGGTTACTATCCGGTTCCAACTATCCGGCTACTATCCGGTATCCGGCAGTTGGTGTTGCCGGATTATCCGGTATCCGGTATCCGGCTATTTTCACTATCCGTGCATCACTATTACATTTTTATGGGGCTACAAGTGTATGTACTCAACATGCCAATAAGTGATTGAGGTCCAGGGACATTTATCAATTAATTTATCCATCGGTGCTCCCTGAATACTAAATTCAGGTGTGTTTGTGTGAATGCATGCACACATGTACGATAAAATGTGCATTCTGTGTCTGAAAATGGTGCATCAAGAATAATGCTATTGGCCTGAACATATATTTTATGTCAGTGTCTACTAGCTTCTGGTTTGTGGGCAGTGAAAAGGGTTAGTATTTTTTTGAAGGTAGAATTTCTACCTGCTTTGATGACATGCAGGCTTGACACAAGTGCTGCTTCACACAGCATAGCTTGACATAAAAGTGTCATATATAGGCAGGATGCTGTTTTCTCCTCTGTGTGCAGTTTTGTGTGCAGTTTTGTGCATTTCTGTTTCTCTGTTGCTTTGCCTCATGACACTTGGTGCCTGCACCTGAGGTCATTGTCACTGCACACCTGAATCCACCTGAGCCCACCAGCCCCACCTTGATGGCAAATAAGGCCAGAGTTAAGTTATTTTTAGTTTCTTGAACCAACCAATGCTGCAGACTTTCTGTCGAGAAAAAAAACAACTTATCCGCAACCCTATTGTATTTGAGATGTTACAAATATTGAAATTACATTATTTTTTGGTCGTGCAATCCGACCTGAGAATAAAAAAAGTGCCCCTAGAATATTTTGAGAAGATACAATCTTGAAACTCAAAATCTTAATTATGTCTGGCCTGAGCTGGAGGCAAGTGATTCAATGCATAGGAAGACAGGCAGCAATGTGATGGCTATGATGGCACCAGCTCTTTTGCTTTATTCATTTGCAAGCCATGATGTATCAAAGACCTTATATTATTAATAAGACCTGAAACTCCAGTTGAGAGCATCCACTGTAAAATTTAGGTATTGAGGCGGCTCCAATGATTGAGAGTCGATGGTTGCACAATTCCTTTGAGGTAACATATAGCTTGTTATTTTTAAGTTATGACAACGGGAAGATTATCATAACTTAAAACAACAAGTTATGTCAGCTCAAAGGAATTGTACAACCATCTCACTCAATGATTTAAGCTGACTCAAAATTTCAAATTTTACTGGTGAGTGCGCTAAGTTTAGGATGTGCCCCATATATTATCCCCAGCCCCTTACCATCTCACCGAGAAAAAGTTGTGATTGCTCCAAAAAGAAGGGTGCTGAAGTTGCAGCTGATTACCTTCAAAGTTAAGTGTTTTATTACAGCCAAACACTTTGATATAGAATTAGAGTGGACTGTGGCACTGTGAAAATGGCACTTCATGTGTCATCATGCTGATGATTTGTCATGATCAAACCCAATACTTTCAATGTTAATTTGATTGAAGGAGACTTATCCCACTTGTTGGTGACAGCCAAACAAAAGGATTATGCATCTGATTTTCATTCTAAAATCTGTTATGAGAAGTCAAATGCCTTTCTCTTGATCATGACTAATCAAACAGCCTCTATGTTTCCCATGTTGAAAATGGAGAAGATGACACTTCATCGGCTATCATGAGTCACAAAGTGCCATTTTCACAGTGCCACAGTCCACTCTAATTCTATATCAAAGTGTTTGGCTGTAAAAGTCTAAGATCTTTGGTTGTACCTACCCCTCACTCTGAATTGTCAGTTATATATCTTTTTATCTGCGTTCGATGGTCTCTCATTTTGAGCATTTTACAGAAGGACGCTTTCATTTGCCTACATTCTCTATCCTCTCTTTTTATGTGTCCCTTTTCAGAGCCACTTTAAGATTAAATCAATTTAAATGGTATACATGTGTATTTTTGTTTTATGTTCAATTGTGGTTAAAACACTCAGAGATCGGGGAAATGGTAATCTGCCTTTGACATTGTGTGTGTCTTGTTTCTCCGGGGATTTTTGTTATTTTGGATTTTCTTTTACATGACTATATATCTATGCAAAGAGTCAAAGACTGGGAGCATATCCTCGTCTTTGTATTTTTGTATTTTCTGTTCTCGCAAAATCACACTACATGTATTTACTGATTTTATATGTATGTTGTTGTTTTTTTCTTGGTGTTAAATCATTGGATGCAACTCTGTGATTTGGGAGACTTCCCACTCCAGCAATGTAATGGGCTGACAATATGCCAGTGGTTGACAAAGGACCGTCTGTCCATTCGTTGTATGGAAAAGAAAGGCCTTTTATTCATGGAAGAGCAGTTCAAGAACTAGCCTTGCTTTGTTGAGGGGGGTTCAATAAAGTATTGTAATTGCTGAATTCGATGTCAGTGATCATAGTGAGATTGTGAAGTGGCAGGTTACAGCCCAATAGAAAGTGTCATCTTGACAAAAAAAAATCTATTATGTAATGTATCCATCCACAAGAAATGGTTATGGGTCCCAAATAATGCAAGTACATATCCCACTGTCATGCAGGAATGTGTGAAGCTATTGCTAAAGATCACCAAGCAATCATTGAAGCATGTGCAATATGTATTGGTGTCATAAAAGGTGCAAGTGTTGCCCTTGTTGATATTGGATTGGATTCCTGTTTGCTTGAGTACATAGTATGGTCCTTGATCTTCATGCAAAATTGACTTTATGATGACTGTAAATGGGTGATATTACAGGCTAATATTGAGATTTGTATGTGTGATTTCAGTTATAGAGGGGAGATGATAGCCTTTCTGAAGGTTTGGAGGACTGTAACTGGACACTGGTCACTTGTCTGAGGCATCTTTTATAAGCAGCATCTTAAACAATTATTTGGCTACAGCCTTGAAAATGACAAGATATTGCAGTCATATACTGCATAGAAAGATCTATATCAACGCCCATAGCAACATGTAGAACATTATCTATTTTCTATAGCAACAGCCATAGCAACATATGGCGATTAGTACTGAAGTTGGCAGCACTTGTTGCAAATGGCAATGACCTGTTAAATGAAGCTTAGAAAATATCAATAAAAAATAAAGATTAGTTGCTGATGCTGGTGATATTAGATAGATATGATTTATTGGTATTGATGCTGTTCTTTCTATTACTGTTTGCCTTGGTTGCTGCTGCTCTATTACTATTGAGGATCCAACATCACTTTTATTGGCATGGCTGCTGTGTTATCTGGTGCTGAAACTGCTGATGTTGTTTCTTGTGATGATGCTGTCAGACAATCATGTTGCTTGTTCTGGTGATGATAACAATCATGGTGTTTCTTCCATGCAGTGGTAATGTTGTTTCTTCTAGTTGTGATGTTGGTGGTCACATTGTTTCTTCCTGTGATGATGTTGTTTCTCCTTGTGATGTTGACGACGATGTTCTTTCTTCTGGTGATGATGTTGTTTCTTCTTGTGATGATGTTGATGGTCATTTTGTTTCTTTTAGTGATGATGTAATTGATATTGATGGTCATGTTGTTTCTTTTTGTGTTGATGTTGATGAGTATGTTGCTTCTTCTAATGATGACATACCGTTTCTTCTGATTTTGATGCTGTTTCTTTTGCTGATGATAGGTGGCTGCACCAATGTTATGATTGATGACCTGATGCTGTTTATTTTATTGATGAAAATATCCTTGCTGGTTCTATTATATCTATGCAATGTGTGATCATTTCTGTTGTTTCTAAATATTGGCTATTGTTGACGGTGTTGCCGAAGCTATTGCTTCATTGGTGACATGAGTCTATTGGTGCTATGTAAGGCCGCAGTGCTCTGCTATTGCTGGTCTAGTGTTACCACTATTGTCATGTTGGTATTGCTGCCATTTGCTTGTGATGCCATTCACATGGTGACAGTATTACTAGTGATGCTGCAGCAACAAATGATGAGTTGATGATGATGATGGGCGGAAGCTGGAGCCAGGAGGCAGACCCGGGAGACAGGATGTCTGGTGCTTGCTCAAGTGGCGCACCGGCTGACCCAGCCAGCATTGCCAAGCATAGGAAGCATTGCATGTGGGTTGGGATGATGGGCTGGACGATGCCAGCAACTGCTGTGCCTTGCTAGTCATGCAATCAGTGTGATGTGGCATTAAGCTGCATCAGAAGAGTTGGAAGAGAGAAACGGAAGACAGAGAAAAAGAGGGAGTTCTGCATTAGACTCGCGTCATGGAGTGTATAAGGCTTTTGTGGTCAGAACTGTGCATTAGACTGTGCAGTGTGCATTGACCTGTGTGTACGTAAGACAGCATGGCACTGACTGCCGTCAAGGATTGCATAATACTGATCGATGCCTCTCTGGTTAGATCTAGTACATCAGACAGTGCATTAGACTGCACATGAACTAGACTGTGCATTAAACTATTTTAAACTGATGTCAAGGACTGCATAAGACTGATGCCTCACTGGTCAGATCTGCATTAGACAGTGCACAAGACTGCATATGAATTAGACTGTGCATTAAACTATTTCAGACTGATGTCAACGACTGCACAAGACAGATGCCTCTGTGGTCAGGTCTGAAATGGACAGTGCTTAAGACTGCATTTGAAATAGACTGTGCAGTAAACTATTTCAGACTGATGTCAACAACTGCACAAGACTGGTGCCTCTTTGGTTAGATCTACATCAAACAGTGCATTACACTGCATATGAATTAGACTGTGCATTAAACTATTTCCGACTGATGTCAAGGACTGCACAAGACTGGCGCCTCTCTGGTCAGATCTTCATTAGACAGTGCATGAGACTGCACATGAGTTACAGTGTGCATTAAACTATTTTCGACTGATGTCAAGGATTGCGTAAGACTGATGCCTCTCTGGTCAGATCTGCACTTGACAGTGCATATGACTGCACATGAATTAGACTGTGCATTAAACTATTTCCGACTGGTGTCAAGGATTGCATAAGACTGGTGCCTCTCTGGTCAGATCTGCATTAGATAATGTATTAGACTGCATATGAATTAGACTGTGCATTAAACTATTTTCGACTGATGTCAAGGATTGCGTAAGACTGATGCCTCTCTGGTCAGATCTGCACTTGACAGTGCATTATGACTGCACATGAATTAGACTGCATTAAACTATTTCCGACTGATGTCAAGGATTGCATAAGACTGGTGCCTCTCTGGTCAGATCTGCATTAGATAATGTATTAGACTGAATGTCAATAAAACTGTGCATTACACCATGCTAGACTGATGCGAAAGACTGCGCAATACTGATACCTGTCTGGTGAGAACTGCATTAGACTGCGTATGCATTAGAGTGGTTGTGGACACCACTTGAATGTCACTCTTGCCTTTTCTATTGAGGTCCTTCAAAATACAATGACATCTTGGTACTTTTCTGAAGTTTATGGTGCACCAGTGCTCATGAGTAGTCATTGAGAATGACAATAAGGACATGACAGCCTCATATAGCCTATACGATATAGGAGACACCGGATTATGGCCAGCCAAACCAAATGACTTTATGTGTCTTTATGTGACACAGGACACAGCTTATAACTTCTTACTATATAATACTATGACTGCCACAAATGGAGTCCTTAGGTGACCATAAAATCTGGTCGAGTTGGCATTCTGATGGTCACTTCTGGCCTGATCCCCCTGGATCCTCTTCTATATTGCATTGCATTGAGTTGGCTTAGGCTGATAAGTATCTGTACACACTGACCGCTTGATGGATTGCATGGGAGAGAGAGAGCCTTGGCCATGCAGCCACATAACTGGGGGTCAGCCAGGTGTGGCCATGTACACACTGCAGCACACACTGAACTTGAGTGAAGTAAGGCTGTGTATTGTGAGTGTTTGAGGATCCATGGTTTTCAGCTAGGAAGGTTTGAGAGTCTTCACTTAGCTCCAGAGCTTAGATGTGCTGTGCAAGGCTGGCATGGCCCATGGATTGTGTGGAGAGCCTTCATGCTCCATAGCATGCATACCAGTGCTGCCACTCTCCCATGCATTCAGGCCCCTTGGTTCAGGCCCCTTGACTCAAGCCATGCAGCATTTGCTCCTCTCCAGTTCTCCCAAGCACTGATCTCCTGCTTCTCCTCTTCACCAAGGAGTATTACTCGGATTTACTTGCCACAATCAACATGAATAAGGTGAGTCTGGTTCAAATCTCTTGGAGGTTAGACTCTTGATTAAGTGCGAGTGGCTGACGTGACATCTTGTATGATCTTGATTTTTGTATAAATTCACTTCCAGAATCCAGTTAGCAGCCTACGTGGCTTGGTTAAAGTAGTTAGTGGATGTTAGTCCTTGATCCATCTGCTACGAATGTTTACTTTCTTGTGTATCTGAATTTATCTGAATCCCTTGCCTCCGGAGCAATTTGGAGCAATCCGGAGCTATCTGGAGCAATCCGGAGCAGTCTGTAGCAATCCGGAGCAATTTGGAGTAATACGGAGCAATCTGGAGCAATCCGGAGCAGTCTGTAGCAATCTGTTAATGAGAGGGTTTATTCATCTATTCATCGATGCCCACTGTCACTGGCCCTGACTGCTCTAGGTCTGTATCTTATGATCTATGATGGGTATGAATATTACATTCGCTGCATAGTTGCATATTGTGAATGTTGCCCAGCCTGTGAATACAATGCATGGAGATGTGTCTGAAAGCCATGTTAAAGCAACCCTCAGTCAGGAGGTATGACAGGTATGTAGGTGTGCATATTGCAGCCATAGAGGTACATTGAATATTAATATGGTGGTCACAGGTGTGACTTTTTTCTGCAGTTGCGGTGTTCGCTGCATGATGCATGCAATCTTCTGGGTTTATTGCAAGACTTTGGCCATTACGCAGGAGCTTTAAAGTGATTATCGTCTGCCCTGCGAACATGATGCGCTTTGAAATTGAAAATTTACTCTGGATTTAAGTCGATATAGTCGACATCCTAAGGTACTAAACAACTTTCGAAAAGTTTACCAAGTATTTTTCTTGTGATACTTTCTTCAAAAATTGTGATATTGTAATGCGAGTCGCCTTCTGGAAGTATTTCGAACATCGCAATAATGCTACATCAGAAATTATGCGGACGACTGTACATGATATTGTGCTATTTTACTGCAGGGTCACTTTTAATCACCTGAAGCATTCAGCCAAGTGCATAGAATTGTGAAGCCAAAAGTGTGAACAGGTTTTAGGCTGCAGTTCACTGGGACAGTTTAGGTGTCTTAAGTGCATCCGTAGACTGTAAGACATTATAAAGACATGTGAAAGTCATGAGAATGTCTGCGCACACTCTAAAAAATGTCGGGACAAAATTGGTTTTTTAGATTCAAAATGGTTTTTTGAAAAACCAAATTTCAATGCAAAACCAACATGGATTTTTAAAAAAATCCATGTTGGTTTTTTGCATTGTAATTTGGTTTTTCAAAAAACCATTTTGAATCCAAAAAACCAATTTTGTCTGAAATTTTTAAAAAAATCCATGTTGGTTTTTTGCATTGAAATTTGGTTTTTCAAAAAACCATTTTGAATCTAAAAAACCAATTTTGTCTGAAATTTTTTAGAGTGCAGTATATTGTGCAGTCACGAGATGAGTCTAATCTCAGGGGAGGAAAAGGTTGAATATTCAGTGAGTTGGAACCTTGGTCTTCGCTCTTTGCTCCCATTTTCTCACTTGCATGTCACATTTCTCAAATGTGCTGTGTGCAGGGGGAGCCAATGGGATTGTCAGGTTCTCTTCTCTATTTACTTTTCAGAGATAGAACTTCATAGAAGCAGGTGTTCACCTATGAATGACTATAGTCTTCTCGGCCTATATCATGGACCTTCCTTATACAATATTCGCGACTTATTCAAGACTTATTCAAGAGGGGAGACTTAAAATGCATTGGCCGAAGTTGCGAAGCGCTCCAGTGGTGGTCCCTTGAATATGATCATGCAACTATGAAACTAACTTTGCCTGCAAATATTTAGATAAATTTACACAATGATTGCAATTGTGATCCAGACCCCTGGCACCATGACATGGAGACCCAAGTCCATTTATCACTTGCATTCTTTGCTTTTTTGCAGCAGATTGTGGCTGGTGAACTTCAAAGGATTGGGAGGGCAGAGACTGAGGGGACCTAAGAGGAGGACATGGCCTTTGCACAGCCATGCTACAGCCTACCAGCTCCTACTACAGCCCAGGGCATCTCTCTGACTGGTAAGCATTAACTGAAACTAATGTCAATTGTTATAGGGGACTGGCCCCTTGACTTAGTAGATATGCCAGCAATGTCTAGGGGGGCTGTGTTTGGGTGAGCTTTAGAAGTCTGCATTCCTTGCATTTGTGCAGCATACAATGTCATGTAAATCTCCTGTGTCTAGGTCATTCCTGATACAGAATAGTCTCCTTTTTTTCTGGCTAGGTTTGTTAAAACTTTGTTGCAGCATTCTAGTGCTGCTGCAGCTGACATTTCCAGAGGCAAACTGGATTAGAGCTGGCTCGATGATATCACTTTGCTCAGCTTCTACCATCCATCAAAGGGGAAAGATTAGTTGTTGGTAATTAAAGGCACGAGGGACAAGCTTAAAGTGCTCAGCAGCCTGAGTGTTGGCATGTGTTGCCTGCTCGTCTGCTTGCTTGCCATTTTAACCAGTTATTTCAAGAGTCTCAGCCCTGAGTGTGCAGTTGAGTGTTCTGCATTCACTTGATGCTCCTCTTTTTTTTCTTCTTTTCCCTCTTCTTTTTCCTCTTGTACCTCTTCTTTCCCTCTTCTTTTTCCTGTTCACTTTTTGACTGGATCTTTTTCTGTCTGATCTGAGATCTTACAAGTGACTTATGCAACTCTCTATGATTATATGACAATGTCCTACTAGAGTATCATTCATTGCTGGAAACATGAAGACGTACATATTTTAAATGAAAAAAGTCCGATATATATGAGGTAAAATGGCCCGATTTACGCTGATGTAGTTTAAAAAAAAAAGTTAAATATCTATCGAAACATTTGGAAAGGGTCCCAAAAAAGTACTTAAGAGTCACAGGTTGTCTTAAGGTTCAACTGACACAGTCTCTTGGTTCACATTTCTTACATTTTCTTTCCAGTTCAATTTGAGACAGCGATAAAATGCATCGAATAAACCGGCTTCATGAGTCCTCATTGAGGCGGCAATGGCGGCATGCATGGATCTTGTGATCAGTGGTCTGCTCCGTTACCTTTATGGCATTGCTCCTCCATTCAATGCAGACATGGTAGTGAGCATGTTATATGTGTTTCAGGTATGTTTCTACCCTTCACTTACCATACACCTCTACCACAGCTTTGTTCGCTTCACTTCGTCTCCTTTTGAGGCGGGCCCGTGACTCCTGTTCTAATGGCGACTTGGCTCTCGTTCGCTGATCGAATCAAGTCTCTTTCTCAAGTCTCTTTCTCGACGAGCCGATCTGCTGAATCGGTGTTCGATCGAAGTGTAAATGCATACAAATGTAAATGTGGAATCGGCCATCTGGGCCTAATGATTTGTATGCATGAAAACACACATCTTTGCTCAGTGTGCTGGGACACTCCGCTGGAAAAATATTTTAAGGAAAAGCTTGCACAGCTTGTCAATACTATGGGAAGAAATGAAGCCTTCTTGGTCATTCTTGTTGTAAGAGACGTGAAAGCTGGCAAGGCAAATGTTATATTTGACAACATGCTATGTTTGGGAGGCCATCAGGTATTTTCTCCATTGACCTTTGTACTGTGGAAGTGACACTCATTGAGACTGTGTGCGATGGCAGGAATGAAGGGGCCAGTGTTGTGTATAGGGCTAGCCTTGGGTCCTCTTTGTAGACTGACAGGCTGGACAATCCTGCCCTGTGACCACTGGTGCCCACTTGTGCCCACTGCTGCCCTGGATCAAACACAATGTCAACAGATCTGTAAGGAGGTCACCAGATCCCACAGCGCCATGTGGCGACCTCTATATCCCCAAAGGCCCCCACAGGACCTTCTCTATATGACGTTTCCATGTGTGTGCCACGGGGTTATGTATTGGGCATTTGGGTATAGGATGGAAAGTCACTTGTATAGAGACTAGAATCCCTCACCACCAGCTGAATAGGACACTATAGGTCTATGGAGACCCTGGAGGCTCTCGTGAGCCCATGCTCTACCATTCTACCACCCCAGAGGGCCTTATCCACCCTGCCCTCTCCAGAGGTTGGCCTCAAAATGACCTCGACTGGCTCTGGAACCACACACCAAGAGATCCACGACTCTCCAAAGAAGCTCTTTAAAACTCTCTCAGACAGTTGGTGACTAGTCACTAACCAGTTGGTGACCACTTGCTGGCAAGTTAGTGATCAGATGGTGACCAGTTGGTGCCTGGGTCTCCTGATGCCCTCGGCCACCCAGTGGTGCCCATTGCTCCTAAATTGCCACCGTCCTCCTGGGCTTCCTGTCTGTCAGACTTATCAGCCAGGTCATTTGTCTTCCACTGCCAGAACAGTGCCAGGACTGACCACTTGACCACCCTGCAGGACTTGTTTGATTTGCAGGTGCAGCCCCTCCCCACTGGCCGCATTCACCTGGGGGTGCACTTCTCGAAGTTCTGAGGGAAGGAAAACCTGTTAAAATGGCTGCAGTCATTGGTTTCTGGTAGAAATATAGACTTGCTTAAAGAAAATTGATATTTCTTGATAGTTGTTGTAAATTGTAACTTATTTACTATAAACGAAGCGATAACTCAAAAATCCTTGTGGATGTTATATTCGAGTCGTTTTCTGGTGATCCGCTGCTCCGAAGTTATTCCTGTGTGTGTTCGATAGTGACTATCCATTAAAAATCAAGCTGGATGACCCATTTGTCTATGCCATCCAGACTGCCTGTGTTTGCTCCTCCATTGTAGTCTAGACTGGCTTGGCATTTTCTGGATATTTTTGGTAATCCGTGGAAATAAGATTACGCCTGGATTGGGGCCTGGGGCTGATCTATCCAATTGGAGGGGACGTTGCTTTAATTCTCCTCTTCTCCCATTTATGGCAATATGTGCAGACTATATATATGATGTAGGTGATGTAGCTGCTTGTGGCATAACCATGTATAGAGCCATGACAGGGGGTGGGGTGGGGCGGTGGCCTTGTCTGAGCTGAGCCTCCATAGCTGAGTGATGGGGATGCTAATGTGTGACCTTGAGGGCGACACCAAGGTCACTGGGAGGTCACAGTGATGTCACAGGCAGGTCAAATGATGGGGAGGATCAGCCCATAATGATGATCTCTGGGAGGAGGGTGGTTGACCCAAATCATGTAGTGTGCCCCAGAATGTCAATGGAGGGATGGATGGGGCCAGCCTGTTGCTGGGCTGTGAGTGTGAGCCTGTGAGCATGCCATGCTGATCCAATGAGCTCCATGCTATGGTGACATGCCTATGATCCTGTAGAAGCATAATGGGGCCATGATGGGACATACCTCTGGCCCACCCCTTTCCCTTTAACATGGTTTAAATGTGTTAAATGTCTGCCAGTCGAGCAACCTTCATTATTATCCACCCCCTCCCGTACTAATGTGTGGATAAATTCAGATGGATGTTCTCATGATCCACATCAGCTCAATTCAGCCAATTATCATCTGACCTGCTCCAAATGCTCGTGTCATGTGAATATTTCAGCCTGAAATTGTTGAATTCACTGCCCCAGAAGTATATGTCATGCTATACATGGTGCTAGGGAGACATGTATGTCCATATCATGACCATATATGTCTGTATATACATGGGGTATAATTTGGCCAATGAATATTTAGATGTCATAGGAATTATGATGCATATATATTGATGCAAACCTTATTTACCAAAATCCAAGCATTTATCCAACAGGACACCACAAGGGCATGGAGGCATTGGTTGGGCTTCTGCTGCTGGTTTCGCATTCTGCATGCAATGGTCGCTCGGAAGATTCGCGAATCTTGAATCGAGTCTGATTCTGTATATGGTTAACATTAGGCGGATGCAATTCATGTATATTTCTGTGATGTTCATGAAAAACGCATACACTTTGATAAAACCACTTAAAAATGAAGAGACAGTGCCTGTAGCGCTTGTTGAGTACATGTAACACACTCTAAAAAATGTCAGGACAAAATCGGTTTTTTAGATTCAAAATGGTTTTTTGAAAAACCAAATTTCAATGCAAAACCAACATGGATTTTTAAAATAATCCATGTTGGTTTTTTGCATTGAAATTTGGTTTTTCAAAAAACCATTTTGAATCTAAAAAACCGATTTTGTCTGAATTTTTTTAGAGTGCACTGGGCCCGGCCACAGAGCAAAGGTTTCAGGCTTGAAAGTGCCCCCAGGATGCTCCCTCTCATCTCTGCCTTTTATTCCCTAATACTTTTTCTATCCATCATTTAAAATTACTAAAAAAGGAGAGAAAAATTAACTCCTGCTTGGAAAAATGATAGTGTAACTCTACCAGACGTCTGCCAGTCAAATTGAACTCTGCTATATTGCCTTCAGCTCAATCAGGTAAAACCTGATAGGTAAAACCTGACAGGGACAAAGCTATAGGTAAAAAACAGGTTGCACACTGCTGTTTCCTGTGCACTGGCATAGTGGATATTCACTTTAGAGTGAATGGACTATGGAATGTAAGCTGTACAAATCCATTGATACGATGGTCCTTTGCGACAAGCGCTCTTTCCACGAGTGGGTTCGGAACAATCTCTGCGATATGTAACCTCTCCACCAATATTTTCTACTGTGCACAACTAATTAACCCTCAACGAACAATCACATCCCCACAAGCAACCTCTTTAAGTCTGCAGAAGCGGTGGATTGTTTGTCGCAGGAGCTGCTCTGAAGAGCTCTATCGCATTAACATCATCAGAATTCTCCTCAAGTGTCGTACAAAAGCTCTTTCTGCAGTTCCAAATCCACTTTTAATGTCTAAATGTACCCCCATTAGAATGGTATAGAGAATTTGTACAAGTTTTTCCAAAGCTAGTCATTATTTTCCCATAATTAACAGGAGTGTGGATAGATTGAGAGATTTGTAGATCAGCCCCTCCCACTGGAGCTGACTGGTTGGAAGTATGTTTAGTGGAAGTTGATTTGTATGCTAAACATGTTGCTGTGAATGGCTGGAGAGATGCGACCCAAATGCAGAATGATAATGGTCCAGGGTCCAGGGTAGTTTGCTATGAATAATACAAACTGCTAGTGAATTAGGCGGATTGCTGTGATCAAAGAAGGGCAATTAGCCTGGCACATAGTCTTTTGGCCACATAGTCTTTTATGGGGCCAGAACCCAGCAGCAGTTGCAGCAGCAGCAGCAGTAGAACTGCAGAAGCAGGCTTGATGGATAGCTCTTTTGCTTGGCACTGGCTGATACCTCCCCCTGAGTCTGGACAATGCCCTGTCAATGGCCATTGGCAGCTTGGGGAATGCTTGGAGAATGCTTGGAGAATGCTTCACCTGTAATTGCAGACATGTGATCCCCATGGCTGCTTGGAGCTCACTACCTTGACTAAGGCAACCGCTAATTGGCCGCCTCTGCTTTTTGCCCCTCTTCAATACAATCCGTAACATGGCTCTGTATGTACGAGTGACTGCAAAGGCCTCCTGCAGATAGCCTCCCTATCAGTTTTGTACCTTGCCTAGATTAGATTTCTTGATTCTACTTTGTGATTAATGTCCCATGGGAGGCTGTCTGGGAGAGGAAGTTTCTCTTTTTCACCAGAAAATGATCCTCCACAACCGGTTGCCTTGGATATTACTTGGGTAAAGAGATACCAAGGGGCCAATACGTTGTGTACACTTTTTTTTGTTCACTGCCTATAACTTTAAAGTGTAGAGTGACAAGCTTGAGATGGAATGTGTATGGTTTTGACATGCGTTTGAAGTGTCAAAAAAGTGCTAAAACTGCAAAAAGGATGTGTGGAATTAGTTAACCTTGTAACTGATAAAAAGGGCTTGTAAAAACTTGGCTCAAACAGTGAATTCTTGTTGTCAGTAAGAGTATGGTGACCTGAGTGTCCCATAAGTCTCATAACTCGTGACCAAGACTAAGGTTATATTTTGGCCACTTGAGGACTTATGTAAAGTAGACTTGAATCAGTCCTCCGTTTGTCCCATTTAAACTTTTTGTGCTAGTCTGGAAGTTACACAAAAATCGTGGATTGAATAAGAAACACATTGGAGAGGTTGATCCAATGGCTGAGACCTCAATGGCTGAGACTTCCAATGGCTGAGACTTCAATTTGAGCTCCTTAGCCACATTAGCCCGAGTTAGCAGCTGAGGAGACTCAGAAACTCTAAGCATTATAGATGGCCTTTGTGTCCAAGGCTGAATTTGCTGCTGTTCAGGGCAGACTGGGTCTGGCAGAGTTCCCCATGCAGGCCTGTGCCTGAGTTGTTATACTGGATACAATCAAAGACTTTGCATTTTGATAAGATAAGAAACTCAAGTATATATAACCTGTGTAAGATCTAAGAATATCCAGTTCTCACTGGATATTCTTAGGGAGTGTCAATGTCAACATGTGTCCTTCTTTGGTCATCATGTATATCCCTGTCTGCACTCTTACAATCTCACACATTTCCCTGGGTACTGACATGTCCCGAACTGCCTAGAGTACCTTGCCTGTTAGCATGATATCATATTATCAATGAACTTTATTACTACCACCACTTTTAAACACGACTTAAACCATTTATCATTAACAACCAGTTGTACATAAATAGAAGGAATATAATATGCAAGTTTAGTAAATTGTGTGCTGCCGAGTCCCTGATACTGAAGTGATAACTCCAAACCTTGCAGGTGCAGGCTGTAGAAGAAGGGAGCCACCTCCAGGACTCTCACTGTTTTGGTGGGAGTTACGTGTCTTATTAAAAGCACAAGGTCTTTGGTGTAACCCAATGGATATTCGGGCAAGTAGAGACAAGAAAATGAGGCCAGACAGGCAAGTCTAGCAGATTCTGGAACGACTTGGACGCCCCACACTCTACAGTCTCAGGCCTCAGCCCCTCAGCCTCCATACAGCACAGGATGTGTGGCAGACGCTCATCTGATCCGAGCAATCGCTGAGCTTGTTCTATCATTGTTTGTCACACCTCAAAGAAAGCCAGCCTCAGTCAGGGGCCAGCAAGCCTTGAGCGAGGGGCTCTTACTAGATCCCCGGGTCCATTTGGCATGATTAGGAGGTCTCTGTACCCCACTCTGGCTTCTCTTTAGATGCTATTGGCTCGGAAAAGAACCATTTCTACTTTACATCACAGCCATCAGAATGATCAGATCACTGCAACTGTTCCAGTATGTTTCTCTCAATTGATGACATTCAGAGAATAAGTTTAGCTCTGAAACAACCTGTAGCATATGGTTGACATTCTTTTGAGAATCCTTGACATTCTTCACAAAGGAGTGGAAAGGAATGAAGAAACTCAAGAAAGAAAGGAATGACAGGATTGTAGTCAATGACTGTGATGACATACAGTTGGAAGACACAACAATGGTGAAAACAGGCCACAATTGGTTTGGCAATCACGCAACTGAGATGCAACTTGCAGGTTGCAGGGCTGCAACAGAAGGTCCATTTGTTTTGTTGGTCAAGTCCATTTGTTTTCTTTATCCTATTGTTTTGCTGTCCAAGTTAGCATGTTGATGAAGATGCCATGTGTCTGCTTGGACTGCCATTGTGACATGCTCTGGCCTGGGACAGTGGCATGAAGAGCATGGGCCAGTGTCCCAAGTTGCATGATGTGGATGAGGACTCTGTCTCTGAGGACCCCAAGGACAGGGCTGGTATCAGTGGGCCAGACCACATCCCATTGTCTCCCATTGCGTGTATTTCCAGGGTGTTGGTTTACATTGCTGTAACTTGAGCTGCTGCATGATCTGGGAAACTTGTGTTGGCCCTTCTCCCATGCATATACTGGGCCCAGCACTGGGCAGAATATTGGGCCAGGAGCAGCAGCTTCAGTGCTGTGTGTAGCAGGGCCAGAGTAGCTCAGAGTTAGCAGGTCAAACCTGAAGCCAGACAAGGTATTCTTAGCATGGTGCCCTGGTTTTCGATACTGCTCAACTGCTCAAGGAAATTACGTCGAAAGTATGTGTGCTGTTACCCCACAAATAACTAGGCCAGTTGCTCTTTCTGTTGCTGCTGCTGGTGCTGCTTCTTTTCCCGTCTATGCTCCCAGGGGGTACTGCAGCTGAGGCTGTTCAGATGTTGCTGATAAGCTGATACCATGCTGTACTAAATGCTCTTGCTGAAAGGTGCTGGATGTTACCCAAGGATGCTGCGATGTACTGGTGCATCCTCCCATATGCGTGAGCTGCTGCACTTACAGTAACAGGCATTGTCATTGCAGGTTATAAATCCCTCCATTGATGAAGCAGCTCGGGTGATCCCTGCCTGCCATGCAACATTGATGCCCTGCTGCCTTTTTATTGCCAATCTGAATATAGGATGAGGATCAGGTCTATCAAGTCCATCTCCCTATACTCAAACAGCAGCAGCAGCAGCAGTGGTAGGCCTAATAGTAGTTGTGGTAAAAAGCTTGGGAGTTGGGATATAAGCTGTCCTTCTTGCCTGCTCATTCTTGCAAAAAAAAAGTCCCTTCTGATAGGAGATGATTTAAGGTCCATCGATTGGAAATTGGGTTTTCAAGGATATTTCAATCGCTCCATACGATTCAACAAATTGTGCCACAAATCACTTCGCAAATCATTTGTAAAGCGCTCAATCTTCTGCTATCTTAGCCGAAAATCAATATATGTCATTCTGGGATTTGATTGCCAATTTGTGAGACACTTTATGTGGCAACTTAGGAAGCATTTCCTCAGTGTTCAATACTGGCTGATTTATCTCATATTTATCTCATTAGCAGTGCTAATATTATATTGCAATATGTTAATAGTATTGCAGCTGAGGCCAGATATAATTGATTTTTATCCTCTCGGATCTTTTCAAGGAACTTTTTCGAAGGTCGTTCGGTAGGACGAAAAAAAAAAGTAATCTCAAATTTTTATAATGTTAATTCGATAAAAATGTGGGTAATGTCAATTTTTTTTTTTTTTTCGTATGCAGAAAATATGTTAGGTTGGTCGATCCGATGAACCGAAAAGCTGAAAATTAAATATGCCTGGCCTGGCGCTTTGCAGCTTTGACTGTGTTGGCATCATTGAGTGCAGATGCAGGTATAGAAGGCTGGCTTAGGCTGCAATGCAAAAGGTCAGTCCCACTCAAATGGGCATTTTGCATGAGTTGCCAAGAGGCCGCCTCTGTCATATTGGTTTCATCCTCAGTCCATCCTGGCCCATGAATACATGCAAACATCTCTGATCTGAGTGATCTCTCCAGTCTGATCCCCCTCATCTGCCTAACCTATCTGTGCATGGGTAGGACTGTGCCTTTTATTAGCATCAAATTGTTACTAACATGCCTATTTTGAGTATTTTCAATATGCTCTCCTGTCTCCAATGACTCTCCATGTTAAGTTGTTCATTGAGTTTTTGCTCTCTATTGTATGCTGGAATATAGGATATACTCCTGAAATTGCAGTTATCTGCACCACAATGTATTGTGTGAAATAGATTTATGTCTGCCCTGAGCAGTGCCCCCAGATGCCATTGTGTTTTTGTCTACTATATTCTGTTGCCTTACAGCTCTTCTGCTGCTTTTTATAATGGGAGCGTTTTATTGGTTGGCCAACATTATTTAATCAGCAAGAGTTTGCTTCCAATGCATTAACTTGGCATACCATTCTGAATTGCCATTTGAATTGCCATTTGAATTGCCTTTGCATTTTTACTGAGCAATTTGCAGTATTCGTGATAATGGTGAAATGAAAGACAGCTCATGCAGAGTCATGAACGTTCAATATCCTGCCAAACTGGGTCCTGCCAAAATCTAGCTGCATTCCCTTCGCCATCTCTATTTGCCTTCTAATGGACCATATCAGACTCACTCAGCCCCAGCAGTACATTTGTAAACTTGGGTGATGGGTTCCAATTGTACTATGCTGATTGTCTGTCTCAGACTGTCTGGTTCTTCAATCAGAGGACTGTTTGTCCCCTGATACTCTAATAATTTCTATCAATTTCCATGATGATTTAGTTGGCTCTGTAACCATGCTTAGAGGGAGCAACTGTGCTGTGTGTAATGCTGTCAGCACAATTGAGCTCAAGGAAGAAGAAGTGACAACTTCAATGGTATTGTCAGTTTTGGAACAGAAGCTTCAATCAATCATTATTTGCCTCATCACTGCAATCAATCATTCTTTGCCTCATCGCAGTGACCTCCTCTTGTCCTAACTGCCTTTCGCGTGCACACTGCACAGATAAAGGACGTAAAACTCCAATCATCCACGGATCTGGGACTCTCAAAAAATACCAAGTGATACACTTAGGTCTTATTAGGATGGATAGATAATATAGTACAAATAATTCTTGGATTTCATTGCTAGGCGTGGTCCTAAGCCTTGGATCTTGCATGCCTTGTGGCCTTGACTTGCATCACTAATGCCTTGAGCTCCCCCATTTATTATGACATAATTCTATTGACTTTGAATCTCACGCTACATATGCTGTCAGTGCCTGTCAATACAATATAATCTAGGGACTAGGGATATTGCCACATATAACTCAGGTTAAGCATGCTTTGAGCTTTCTATCTGTTGTACCGTATGCTCCTCTTTGAATGCAATGGATGCCATGGACTCGTATGCAGTCAAATGCATAAATGTGGGGGAGGTGGATTAAGGATGGGTTGAGTTAGAAAAGCAGTCACAGCCAACATGTTTTGTGTCTAATAAACTTTTAATTACATGTAAATTCCAGCTGGGCATTTGTTTAGTCTTAGTTAAATCTGTCAATATATTCAAATTTTAGTAAATAATTTCATCCTGTCTGGTCGATGGACAATTGGCTTGGTTGAATGTCTTTATTCTTATATAGAGGATGGTTATAACTTCGCATCATCAGACAGTCGTAATGTTAGCTTATGATTTAGTGATAGACTGAACAAATAACGCTCAATAATGTTATTGTTATGTAACACAATCATTGATATTGTGCATTGTTTGCTACTGGATATTTGGGAAAGGATGGATCCATATATTTGTGACTTTTGCTAGCCTTATACGTCCCTCTCCAGTCCATACCTCCGACATCATATCAATATGTTCTTTGTGGTTTCCCAATTTATTGCATAAAGATGAACTAGCACTTTTTGTGTGATTAATTTAGATGCTAATCAGTGTCACTCCACAATACTGCTAATTGCAGCAATGAGTTATCTGAGTTTTCCCTTATAAAATATTGGATGATTCACAGAATCAGTGCTTTGCCCTGTCTGTGCTAATAAAATACTTGACTATTTGCTTTTAAAAATGTAGCCAGTGCTTCTTGAAACAAAAATTCCAGGGTTGACCTAATTATGGAATGATGTCTTCTTCAAATCAAGTCACCCGGTGTCTTTCAGATTGCTCTTGTCTATTTCCAACAAAAATGAAAACTAATATTTTAAATGCTGTCGCGTCTCTCCATACTTTCTGCAATTTACTTTTCACTATTTGAGTGGTCCTTTATTCTGTTTGAACTGGTCTGAATGGCTCTTACACTACTTTGCAGATTCATACATGCTTTCATTGATAAAAAGTGTATGGTTTCATGTGGTAAAGCCCTATAGCTGTATATTATATTATTATGCAAGTCCAAATCAATCCGCAACAGGTCAATCCTTTAGCTAGTCGCTACAGCTGTACCAGCTATATGTTCATCGTATAGTAAATATTGATCCAAATGATTCAAAGTCCTTTTTTTTTGCTATCTGAATCCTTTGCCCCATCCTGATAGTAACTATAGCAGCTCATGGCCTTGTGTGGGAGGACATGTTCTCTTTTTGTTTCTACATTTTTAGTAATTTTTACCCTTTGATCTAATTTTTAACATTTTTTCACCATAAATGTCTTTGTTGTCCCCCAAATTTAGCAATTTTTGATAATTTTTGTACAGACTTTATGGAGGTAGCATTACTTTTTCAAGTGCAAAATTTTAATGTTAAAAAAAGTAAGAATAAAAATTGGCATGTGGTTGTATCACAAATGTTAAAAATATCAGCAATTGTATGCTTCTACATGTATGATAATGATAATTTGCCATGCATGTGCTTTTATTTACAATTAGGTGTAAAGTTCAGGTCGATTTTTAAAATTTTTGTGGAATTCGGAGTGTGGCGAGCCAGGTCAAATTAAATCACAAAAAATTTGTCAATGGTATTTTTGGTGGCGTGTGATGCGCACAGTGAAATATGCAGTTATGATAATTGCCTTGCCACAGTTATGCCAATATTTCATTTTCTGTTATATACAGTCATGCCATCACCATTTTACTTCTGAAACCAGGCATAATCTCTTACATTTGGCACTGACAAGAGTTCACAAAATTGCGACAAAAAGCGTCCGGAAAACTGTTGAAAAAACCTCGACCGACACAAATTTGTGAATGAAATGTATATTGCTTTTGTATGCAGTTAGATTGCTGTAGATAGAACTAGATCATTTGCATTACTACAAGGACATTTTTTGTCCTGCACTCTTTTATAATTGTGGCATGAAGTAGCAGTTATAATTGCTCCGGTTACCTTGGCTGCGAAACTCTCTTATTTCCATTTCCAATTTTCCATGCACCGTTTGCTACAGTGATCTCATGCAAAATGTTACATGATTGACAATACTAATTTGTATGAGGGTAATTTTGCTTTGTATCGAAGTCACTTATATAACACAACCACATAATTTCATCTATAAATATGGTATTGTCACCACATATGTAGTTGGACAATGGTGGGACCAAAAGATTTTCGTACAAACGCTTTTGCGTTCTGATTTTATCGGTGAATGGAACAGTAAGTTTTATTTTTATAGTCATATCCCAGAGTAGATCCAAATAATACATATAATAGGTGTAATTTATTCGTCACTTTAAGAAAGTAGGGAATGATATCATTTGGTCATTCTTAAAAAGTTCACGTTCATCTTCGGTCTCGTTCTCGATATATGAGAGATACATAAAGATGTCGCTGACACTTATTATGGTATAATGGTTTGTTTTATTTTTAGTTATAGTAGGATAGCTTGACCTATTTATAACTTGATTTATTAGTCCCTTTTAGTTGGTATGACATAATTTACTTTTGGATGCAAGGGGCATTCATCTTCGATCTCGTCTCGAACTCGATATATACACATAACACGAAAACGATTTCGGTGAATCAGAAAAACTATTTACACATGACGAAAATGTATTAGTCATGGGTATGAGTGTAGTACATGGGAGACTCATGAAGAGATCCATTGGGAGACTCATACAGAGACTCATACAGAGACCCATGGTGAGTGAGTGAGTTATTCGGCTGGATTTATGGCTGCGAAACGTATTGGGGCAGATCTGTGTGTCTGGATGGCTGGCCACCTGAGGAACTTAGACCCAAATGTACACTCTAAAAAAATTCAGACAAAATTGGTTTTTTAGATTCAAAATGGGTTTTTGAAAAACCAAATTTCAATGCAAAAAACCAAAATGGATTTTTAAAACAATCCATTTTGGTTTTGCATTGAAATTTGGTTTTTCAAAAAACCATTTTGAATCTAAAAAACCAATTTTGTCCCGACATTTTTTAGAGTGTATGGCAGGTGTTGGTGTTGAGATGATTGCTGTTTCCTCCCTCCCACTGAGTGGATTATGATGTCAAGACAGTCATCATTAAGCAATAGCATGTCTGCTTCCCATTGCTTTTGCTAACAGGCTGTGACAGCCTTCTTTCATTGCCATTGTACAGTAACTGTACTGCCATTGAGTGTATAGCTGTTGTATAGCTATTGTGGTGTTTCTGAAGCTACCATTGCATTGAGCACTGTTGTACTGCCATTTAAATGGGATTTAATGCACAAGAATGAGTTGTTCAAGTGTGAATAATGTCCTCATCTTCGATTATGATTAAGAGTTATTATAGCTAGAGATAGATATGGTGCAGGTATGTGCTTTGAGCTTTCTATCTGCTGTATGGTGTGCTCCACTTAGAATGCAATGGCTGCCATGGACACATATATGCAGTCAAATGTGGGGGAGGTGGATTTGGGATGGGTTTGGTTAGAAAGGCTGTAACAGCTTACATGTTTTGCGTCTAATAAACTTTTAATTACATGTAAATTCCAGCTGGGCATTTGTTTAGTCTTCATTAAATCGAAAAATGTATTAAAATATTAATAAATAACTTCATCCGGTCTGGTTGATGGCTTGACTGAGTGAAAGTCTTTATTCTTAGATGAAACTGATGTATAGTCATCTGAACTCATCTGTAATGAATGTGATGATCGCCAAAATTTTGCTTGGTCGTACAGACTCTTACCGCATATTGCAAATTTTCCTCATCAGCCCAACACAAGAGACTGCACGTTTACTCAGAGGATGTCTGAGATCCCTCTGGCCAGTGGTTCTTCCAGAGGAGTTCTGGCTGAAGTTGGTGGCAATGCTTCAGACCTGTAGGGAGTGCAGCTCTTTGGAATTATAGAGTGGAGCCATGGCCTGTGGTCCTGTTGTGGCTCTGTTGTGGCTCAGTGAGATAGCCTGGCTGAGATATTGGAGATTGCCAAGCAGAACGAGCTCTGTTGTTGAAAACCAGTTTGGCAGTAAGTGGAGTATGAGAGTCACTGGGAGGAAAAGAAGTGCACACACTACACAAGAGCCTGTCTCTTACAGTCATACTCGTAGGTTGAGTCCCCTAAACTAGAGTGAGTATAGAGTCTCATTGGCTGGGAGACCTTGCAGATCAGGCTTCCACAGACCAACCAGGCTGAGCCACACAGAGCCAGCCATGCAGGATCCGTGTGTTCTCTGCTCACACTTTTTGCTGCTGAGATAACTGCACTCACACACACAATGAAAAGAATGAAAAGAATGGTTGTTCAGTTCTTTGAGAAAAAGAGAAGAAGCAGAAAACACCAATCATACTGCAGGGAATTTCAAGGAGGTTTTTTGCTCCCACTAGATAAACTCTGAATTCGAGAATTGGAGTGTTTGAGCTGTGTTTGAGTTCAGCCTGAGCCAAGTTTGTGGTCCGTTTGAGCTGTGGTTGGTCTTGTGAGCATTGCCTGATGTGCTTGATGTGGTGGGAGGGATTATAGTCAGAACATGTTTCCTCGGAGCTCTTCAAAGGTTATGCTGCAGTGTATGTTAATGCAGTAATTTAAGCCAGCGTTTTGTGTTCTTGAAAGGGGCAATAGAAAAAAATATACAAAAAAGTGAGTGAATAAAAGGAGAAAGGAGCTGGTGTGTGCAAGGCCAAGCCATAGGCCAAGCAAGTCTGAAGCAACAACCACCAGTGGCAAGCAAACCTGCATGCAAAGCTATGCAAGAGGATCACAATCTTGTCATTCATGCTTTATGGCATTTTTCACATGCTTCTCAGTGAAGGGTTTCACTCAGGGTCACTGGAGACATTGTGAGACATTGTGAGACATTGTGCTAGGGAGGACTACCTCCATGACTAGTTGATTTATTCACAACACAATGTGTCATTGTAGATTATCACAGCAGCTGGTCCTCCCTACTCCTCTCTGCTGCCCTCTAACCTGACCATTAGCCTCTGACATTTGTGGCAGGATTGGCACTATATGGCATCTGCCATTACTTCCATTGCAGTCACCTCTTTCCTCAATTTTCTTCTTTTCTTTGGCAAAATCATGAGCAAAAATGTGACAAGAGAGCAGCTGAGGGCACTGGAAGTCATGTGAGCCACACATGTTCGGCCTATTCTCTCTTAGGACTGTGTCAAGTGACTGGAAGTAAGTCATCCAGACACACTAAGTCCTAGTGATGCAGACCGGACCGCCTTGGACCGGTCCGGTCCGCGGTCCAGCCCTGGACCGCCAAAATACCGGACCACCTACATAAAACCGGTCCAGTGTTGGACCGGACCGCTCAAGTGCTGGTGCGGACCGGTCCAGTGATTTTTCACGTCACGAAGAGTATCGTATGAATTTTGTCATATTTAAAAATGAAATTTATGTCATATAGCTTGTTTTAACCCTCATTTTATCATAATTTTTTTAATGCCGATGGACCGCTTCTGGACCGGTCCAGTAACAAAATCGGACCACCTCATCCTGGACCAGACCAGGACCGGACCACTTTTGTAAATACCGGACCGCCCTCTAAAAGGTGGTCCGGTCTGCATCACTACTAAGTCCCGGCCACTAAGTCTTGTTTGGCCCAGTATAGCCAAGTTTAGAAAAGTTCTGATTATCAACCATTTTGTCCAAAGTACCTACCTGAATCATCTGATACTTGTGTAGAATGGTTATACCTGTAGCATTACCATAGGTTGTAGTATCAAGTTAATGCTGATACTTAGTCAAAGCTGGGATGAGGTCCAAATACCCAAGATGTGTAGTTCACCTAACTGTTCTAACAATTCTTCAAACACACCAGTCCATCATACCAGTCGAGATTTCTACAACTGTTCCATCAGACAGTCAAAGAAAGAGAATTGCAAAATGCAAAAATTGACTGGTGGCCTTGACACTCTTCTTTCCTCGTCTGCTGCCAATCTCTGCCAGATTCCTTGGTGATTCCCTTCTGGCTGTTGGTTGAGCAAAAGGCTTCAAGTCTAAAAGAGAATAGACTCTGAGGAGTAAAAATCTGGGCTGACTGTTGCTAGCAGCAAGAACTTGAGAAAAAGAAGATGGTTGATAAAAAGGCAGTTGGTTTGCACCAGTTGCCCTATGCAGCCAAACTGAGCTGAGTTGAGCCTCCTATTTGGCCCTACTTTGCCTTACTTCCAATAGATGCCAGAAAAATGCTGCAGAATCATTAGTCTCTGCCCCAGCCTATCTTGTACAAGTGGAGACCTATGTGATAAGTTTAATTACAATAATATAGTCTATTGGATCTAATGCTATAGGTCTTCATATGAATGCAATATGATGTCGATGTTGTGTTGATGTCCCAATTTGTCGCATTAATGTTGCTCTGATTAGTATAGTGTTACATGAGGATGTTCCATTGATGTTAAATTATTGCTGCTGATTGCAGTGATTGTTGTGATTACTATGATAATGACATGTCCAGTGTCCAACAGATTACAATTCCACATTTAGTGGACCACTGTGCAGTGTGAATGACGACCATGTCATCCTGTCATAGAAGTGTAGCACCACTTTGTTGTATCCACAGACCATAAGTCAAGGTGTCAGTGGTGACGTTTATAGATACGTAAAACATAATGACATTAGCAATTTACTCCAGACGGTGTTTGTTTTTATGGCTGCTGGAGGTGGAGGTCCAACAGAGGTCTGATAGAGGTACTACCATGGAGTAATGGTACTGTACAAAGGTTGTTTGAGGAGGAAAAGGGAGGAATGGAATAATGTTGAGGAAACAGGGGAAAGGGTGAAGCAAATAGCAGTGGCGGATCCAGACATTAGGGGGGTCGGGCATCGTTTCGGCATTTGCGGGCCTCTGTGTCGTTTTGGCATTCATGGGCCCGCGTTGCTACATATTATCTTCAAAATGTAATTTCTATCTCAGTGGTCTATCCAACACTGAATAGGAGAAAGTGAAAGGGAGGGGAAAAGAAGACTTGGAGAGAAAAATTGGAGGAAGGACTGTTCGGGACTTTGAGTGAATCCGAGAGGAGAAACAGACGGAAAATTGAGAGGAAGCTTGAGTGGAAAATAGAGGAAAGTGAATGAAAAGAGACAAAAATTTGAAGTACGATGAAAAGAGAAAGGGAAAGTGGAAGATAGTGCGATGAAAAGAGAAAGGGAAAGTGGAAGAGAGTGAGAAGTACGATGAAAAGAGAAAGGGAAAGTGGAAGAGAGTGAGAGGGAAAACAGAGGAAGACAAGAAAATACTAGCAGAGACGAGAGGAGAGGAAGCAGGGGAGCCTGGGGGAGAAGAGAGTAGTTGAGGGAGAGAGGAGGTGAAGGTGCTACCTGGTGGACCTTGTGTCTTGCCTCTAGCTATCTCCTTGGTTTGCCTCAGGTCACCACATATTGATTCACACATACTCCACTTGAATCTCCAGTTGAGCGTCCAATGATATAAGTGCAGAGCTCCAATAAACCACAGACTGACACACTGACTGACACAGTCTGACAGGCCTTTAATAGTAATGTCTATTTACCATGTATTTACTGCTAGATCTGTTACTATTCACTTTGAACCCTGACACACATACACCTCATAGTCCTACAACTGCCCTTGGACATAGAAATTCATTTGTGACTGTGTGTAAATGTTTGCCTACACTCTAAAAAATGTGGGGACAAAATCGGTTTTTTAGATTCAAAATGGTTTTTTGAAAAACCAAATTTCAATGCAAAACCAACATGGATTTTTAAAAAAATCCATGTTGGTTTTTCGCATTGAAATTTGGTTTTTCAAAAAACCATTTTGAATCTAAAAAACCAATTTTGTCTGAAATTTTTTAGAGTGTAGGCCTACTTGTTCACAATGGAGATGATATTAATCTGTGTAACTTGTAAATTCGTAAGCCAGTGTAAATAATGAATGGTAATGTATTCAGGCCTGGTCATTCCTTAATTCAATTACCATTGAATGGTATTTACAATGCATGTGAATGTCTAGAAGGCTGGAGCAGCCTGCATTAGAATATCCAATAGGTTATCTGTGCATATTATAAATACCATTTAAATAGGTGATCAGAGTATTCATTTTCTGCGCAGAAGGACTTGTGGGAATGTTGCTTCATTCATGCTGGGTCTATGCTGGGTCAGGATTTGTAAATGATAGACATGGTAGTTGGTTCTTCCTGCCAAATGGATGCATGGTGCCAAACACAAGTCCACATTATGATTTACAACTTGGGACAAGGACCTTTGGCAAGCTTGGCAATTCCTATGACCTGTAGTACAGTACATATATCATTAGCAATGGGTTGAAGTTGCATGAAGTATATATTGCATATCTAACTATTATACGAATTTCTGACAATCTAACTTCAGAGTTAGTTAGTGACCAGGTACAGAAAGGTTGGTGATAACTTACTCCTGTAGTACAAACCTTGAGGCAGTGCTTGACCTGTCCAGATGGACCAGATATCAACACACTGTCCACTTTTATCAAGTATCGTGCATAGTCCTGATACTCAGACAACTCAGTGATAGCAGGAAACTGATCCATGGCCTGTACTTGCTTTTGGCATTCTGGTCTTGCCTGGCTCGACAGTTTTTGGCACAACATCTCAACTTGGGACTTGTACATGGACTTGTACATGTCAGGAGACTCTGGTGGGAGGTGTCTGGCCCTAGCCCTCCAAATACAATAGAGTCCCAAGTTGTATTTACCCCTGGAATTGGCAGCATTTGGGATATCTGCATTGTATATGCTTAGGGGTCTGCACTATCTCTTCTGATACCACCCTCAGTGACATGCTGCAGCAAGATATTTGGCATATGAAGCATCATCCATTTCAGTGTTGATATAACCAGGCCTCCATTAAAAGATATGCATGTAGTATTGACTCATATTAATTTTATTGCATTTAATCTAGTGCCAGTTCAAGTGTATATTAACATTTGGCTATTAACCAGCCTATTTGTCTAAGTGCATAGCTATTGTCTGCAGTCTCTATGGTTAATCAATTGAGTTGCAATGCAAATGTAGATGTGCTTGCCAATTGTTACAAAAAGTTGCAAATGCCAATAGTTGTAGTCAACACTGGAGTCTCTGGTATATCTGTGGATTAATTGCTCAATTTGTGTGTGTTAAACACTAGAAGAAGCAGATATACTCCAGACGTTGAGAGATTTGCAACTTCACAGACCACAAGTGTTATCAGCGTTTGAACTATGGCAGCAAGTCCAGTAAGTGTGGTGAAAAATGCAGCTAATCTCCAGGAGTTATGCAGGGCAGCTGTGTACTGTCCAGCTGCAGGAGTGGGTCAAGAAAACTAGGAGCCATAAGTAGAACTACTGATGCCTGAACATGTCTATGGAGCTAGAGTGTTTCTATGCAATTCTGTGTATGGGGCCTATAGTTTTCTTTGGAGATTTCTGTTTCTTGGCCCTGTCTACATGTACTTCTGCAGAGAAAAACACAGTTCTAGAAGCTAGATGATTGTTGAGATCTTCTCAGTAAAATCCCATTGTATTCATGCATATGGAGTCTAATTTTAGCTCCACTTCAGAATTTCAGCATTGTTCAATGCATCTGTTGTTAATATCCAGGGACCTGGTACATCTCTGAAGTATATTCCTTGCTGGCTCAGGAGTCAGGACTGTGTAGACTATGTTGACTATGGCAAGAGACTACAGCTGCAGACTAGCACAGTTTTTGCTATTTAAACAGACTTGTTTTATTAGCCAGACAGCTTGGAGGAAAAAAGGAGAAGAGAAACTGATACGAAAAGTGATAAAAGAGGACTATTCAAAGATGTGGAATAATGAAGTGACTTCAAGTGAATTAAGTCACGATGAACACAACAATTAAGCAGATTGAACTGGTAGTTCTCTGTACTTTTGTATTAGATTTGCCTCTGCACTATATTTCTCCTCGATTTCGGACTCCTAAAGATTCCTAGTCTATTCTTTAGAGGTGCTGCAATTCTGGGTCACATAAGACGGCTGGCTGGCTGGTCCCTCCCCCTGCTAACAATCTCCCAGTCTCCCTCTCTACAAGTCTCATACTTACTCAGGATTCAGCAGGCAGCAGATGTGGCCAGCTTCCAGGCTCTAGTGTTCTCCTATTTTCACAGGCAGAGTGGTTAGCTCAGGGACGTGCTCAGTGACTATTTCAGTGACTACTTTAGTGACTAGCTCAGTGACCAGCTCATTAACCAGCAAAGTTACCAGCTCAGTGATTAGCTCAGTGACTAGAGTGACTAGCTCATGACTGGCTCAGTGACCAGCTCATTGGCCAGCAACGTTACCAGCTCAGTGACTATCTCATGGACCAGCTCAGTGACTGCCTCATTGACCAGCTCAGTGACTACAGCTCAGTGACTACAGCTCAGTGACTACAGCTCAGTGACTACAGCTCAGTGACTACAGCTCAGTGACTACAGATCAGTGACTACAGATCAGTGACTACAGCTCAGTGACTTCAGCTCAGTGACTTGGTTGTCAATGTGTGTTCTGTCAGTGGATCCATATAGCACCATGTTTGCTGCAATTCCCAAATGTTTGTTAGATGTTGGCTCGCTGGAGAATACGACTGGCTGGAGTTGTTGCCTGTTTTGGACTATATGACTGGAACCTTCACAACAGACTGTTTACCAATACCACAAGGATTTGCTGGCTGCTTCTCTTCTGGATTTCTCATTTGAGTGTAAGACTGTGATGACTCAATAACTGCACGAACTGAGAAACTTTGACCCAACTTACTGATGCTGACAATCGGATTACGAATTGCGCAGTTTCGAAGTCTGGTAAGTTGCACCAAGAAATGTAAATAGTCCTATATTTTGGTTTGTGATTATGTTGTAATTAGACACCTCAAGAGCTGTTGCTTTGTGGTTTACTGTTTCAGTTTGTGACTAAAAATAACCGAAAGTCACGTGGGTTGGAAGTAATTGACATTTGAGAACATGAATAAGTTAAGATGATTTATATATATATGTATAAGGATCTATTTATAAATTTCTAACTTCGTCATTGATATCGACTATTGTCATATTTACGTTGGGTCAGAAGTCTGAGGTCATCTAAATTTAAAACGTCAATGACTGTAATACAATAGTGGACAAACTTTACACAGCTACATTATATAATAGGCTGTAAGGAAGAGCATGTGTGTAGCAGTATATATATATACGTATGTTTGTAATATATATGCACAGCTGTCTAGTATGACTGTAACAAGGTCCATGTTGAGATCTATGGTGATTGGAGAAACCATCACCTGACTGGTGTATCAAGTGACACATGTACAGTGATCAAGTGCTCTACAATAGGTCTATGGTGGTCTATGGTACATACATGTGATGGGGAGCAGTGGCGGATCCAAGGGGGGGCTAGGGGGGCTGCTCCAGTGCTCCCCCCCCCCAGACTACTGAGGTGGAAATAACGTTTTGGAATATGGATGAACACGGCTTCACGAATGCCGAAACGACACCCATGTGAGCCCGGCGAGTGCCGAAACGATGCCCGCCCGCCCCCCCCAGACTTCCTTGTCTTGATCCGCCACTGGGAAGGGGAAAAAGTGCAGCTGCAGTTACAAATGACTTAGCAGCACATGACTGGGCATCATATGCTGAGGCATAAGGTCCCCACTCCCCACTCATCTCCGCCAGTCTGAGTGGATGATGGCTGGGCGAGAATGACAAGACAGGGATCGATATATGTCTACTGAGAAGGAAGGAAAATTGTAAGAAAAAAAAACTCACAAAAAAGGTCCATGAATATACACTGGTTCTCTAGGGAAAGTTAGAAACTTGTCCCAGGCCTGAACAGTGTCACCAGAGAGGCTGTGTTTTGTGAACCTATGGGTCTGTTATGAATTAGACCAATGCAATGCATGTGTGTGTTCACAGAGTGTGCATTTCACTTTGTGTTTCACTGTGTCATGCAGCCCATGTCACTTGCATGTTATAAGGTGGCTGTATGTCTCTTTCGTCTCCAAAAACATTTCTATAAATCATCTTAGAATAGAAAACTTGAACTGGACAGGGATATGCTTTCTGATTGTCTGGGTTGAAACCAGATTGGAAAACTGTCTTTTCAAATTATGTCTGCATGTCTCTTAAATTGTGATGCAGCAAGTGATAAGCACAGGCATTACAATCATTTTGAGAAAAAAGCTTGTCACTGCACTTATTGAATTTATATACTAGGTTGGCAACTCCTGGTTTGAGAATTCATGCTGTATGTCTCTTTCGTCTCCAAAAATGTATTAATAAATCATACATTTAGTAAAACTTGAACTGGACGAGTCTATTTTTGCTATGTGCTTTCTGATTGTCTGGGCTGAAACCAGATTGGAAAACTGTCTTTTCAAATTATGTCTGCATGTCTCTTAAATTGTGATGCAGCAAGTGATAAGCACAGGCATTACAATCATTTTGAGAAAAAAGCTTGTCACTGCACTTATTGAATTTATATACTAGGTTGGCAACTCCTGGTTTGAGAATTCATGCTGTATGTCTCTTTCGTCTCCAAAAATGTATTAATAAATCATACATTTAGTAAAACTTGAACTGGACGAGTCTATTTTTGCTATGTGCTTTCTGATTGTCTGGGCTGAAACCAGATTGGAAAACTGTCTTTTCAAATTATGTCTGCATGTCTCTTAAATTGTGATGCAGCAAGTGATAAGCACAGGCATTACAATCATTTTGAGAAAAAAGCTTGTCACTGCACTTATTGAATTTATATACTAGGTTGGCAACTCCTGGTTTGAGAATTCATGCTGTATGTCTCTTTCGTCTCCAAAAATGTATTAATAAATCATACATTTAGTAAAACTTGAACTGGACGAGTCTATTTTTGCTATGTGCTTTCTGATTGTCTGGGCTGAAACCAGATTGGAAAACTGTCTTTTCAAATTATGTCTGCATGTCTCTTAAATTGTGATGCAGCAAGTGATAAGCACAGGCATTACAATCATTTTGAGAAAAAAGCTTGTCACTGCACTTATTGAATTTATATACAGGATACGTTTAGCAATGTGAGCTTTTTGTAAGAAATTATAATGCCTGTGGTGATAAGAGTCATGATGAGTTATGTTCATTAGTAATAGTTGTCGTAAATATTGAAATATTTCATAAGGAAAATCTGCATTCTTGATTGTCTGCATTTGCAATTCTGCATTGATACCATTGTTTACAAGTTTTTCATCAAGAGTCTAAGGATCAATAGATCAGGGTATGTTTCATGTTGATTGCTCTGTATGCATGGCTGGAGCGTAAGAGTAGTGGTTGTTTCTTCCATTGGTTGATTGCTTTAATGCTACATGGTCTGGCAGGTCTCTTTCCCAAGTTGTGGAGTTCACCTGAACTGAGCACCACTAAGTTGAAGATCAGACTGAGATCAGTGCACCCACCCAGTCAACCTTTGCACCCTGTGTTGTGGCAGTGCAGTGAGAAGGGATATACCATGGCTGGCACCCATAGCCTTGGGCTTTTTTTCCAGTCCTATCCCTGTGCCATGCACATTTGTGAAGGGTGTGAAAAGGCACATTATGGGAGAGTGTAATGCTGTTTAGTGGTGTGTAGGTGGCACTTTGCTTTGAGGTGTAGTGCTCTCTATGATATGGTGGTTGTCTGCAATAGTCTACCCCCAAAATGGGAAGGGCGAGTTGGTAGTCCATCGGGCTACCAATCGCTTGGTCCCGGGTCCGATTCCTGATCGGGCAGGGGTCCGGCCTAAGGTTTAATCATCCTATGCATTTTTGTACTCCTCATTTCCTAGTATACCAAGAGCATAAATACAGGACAAAAAGCTCCAAGCATCCATTTCCTCTAGAATGATCCTATATTCCAATATTATTGTCATGGATTCTCATATGGGACAGTGCTCTACATGTAGGCACAGACTAGGCAGGACCTTTTGAAGGGCACAGGGACATCAGGAAGCCAAAGAATCTGAAAAAGAATGGCATGCCAGGGTGGGACCTGTTGACGCCCATCTACCAGGGGTCCACCAAAGGGTCATACCCCAATCCTGTTGGCCCCAGTGATCTGTGGACTATGTGCAGCTGGGAATTCATAGCTATCCAGTGTGAAATTACCTGATCTCAATGATCTGTGGATCTACCCAAATCTCAAATATGCAGTCTCAGCAGTTTCAATTCTACTTTATTTAGAGACATTTGTCACATTTCAGAGAATAATTCAATGTGATCTCATACTCTCTGTAACTCTCATATGATCCTATGACATTCCTGTGTGATCCCTATCCCTGTTCTCAGTGAAAAGTGACTATCAGGTTCTGGCAGAGAGAGCCAAGTTGAGATGATAGAGTAGCCATGAAGTAAGGGCTGTCAGGTGTGACTGCCTCTAAAAAGGGTTGGTAGGGTGTGGGTTGTGTGGGTTTTGAATTGAATTTAAAGGGTTGAGAAGCAATTTATCAGCAGCCTTTTTATGTTACCTCTTATTGTTGGCAATGATTTCAATGCAAATCTGTGTTGCAAAGAGACCATTGGGACCTATGACTCTTGTGGCTGATATGCTGGGGGTCTTTTTGTTTGCATTTAAACTTCATCCTCTCTTATCGGTCTTATCATTACTCTATCTTTTGTCCTCTGGGTCATTTTTTTGCTCCTGGTATTCTATGTATGTTGTTCTATGTGTCGTTGTATTTGCTTTGGGATTAAAATAGAATAGAATTGTGTCATACACTCCTTGTATAAACTTTACACTGTGCTTGGGTGCACCAATGGTACAGGAAAGTGTTTGAACTCCATTTCTATTCTATATATATATATTCCACACATTTCAAGGGATTCAAGTTTTGACATTTCATTCATTTTCATCTTGTCTGTTCAGTGTGTTCACAGTGTATATAAATAGTCGAGGGTAGAGTGGACTGGAGCGGACATAGCTGAGTTATTTTTTAGCACATTTTTAAAGAGCTATTTTAAAGCATGTCATATACTCATATTAGGCATGGATGAAATATGATAGTTGAAGTCAAGGCATGAATGACAGATTCCCCCACACTCTAAAAAAATTCCGACAAAATTGGTTTTTTAGATTCAAAATGGTTTTTTGAAAAACAATGCAAAAAACCAAAATGGATTTTTTTTAAAATCCATTTTGGTTTTGCATTGAAATTTGGTTTTTCAAAAAACCATTTTGAATCTAAAAAACCAATTTTGTCCCGACATTTTTTAGAGTGCAGTGCTCCCATGGAACAGCCATGCCCCAGCACATTGACTTGCCTAAGGTATGTGGCAGAGCAAACCATCCAACTAAATTCCCTCTTATTATTTATATTCAAGGCTTTGATGGTGTCCTCAACAAGGGCAACTGAGTTGAACTAACAGACACCTCACATTTTACTCCACTTTTTCTTTCACATTTTTCCCAATTTTATCTCACTTTTTGCCTCTCATTTTTCTCACACTTTTTGTCCCTTCTATGTACTTTTTGTATGTTTGATCTGCAGGAATGCTCGTCTTTTTCCCTTCTTTATTTGGAGAAAACCATTTTTGTGTTTCCATCTTTTCTTTTGCATCAAACTTCCAAGTTATGTAATATCTGCTTGAAATAAGAAATTAATTAAATTCCTGCATGGAATTCCTGTTGGAAATTGTGGAGGCTTTGGAAGACTTGCAAGGTCATAATGACCTGATATATGCAACATTATAATTGACTGTTCATATTTATTATGCTGCCTATACATATGAAGTAAGGACAGCCCTTTCATGCTGGGTCTTGCTACTATCATGGCCACTCATGAAAATTATCATGCTTCTGCGAAAGTTGAAAATATACCTTTGAAAGTATAAATTGGATTGAATTGTTAATCTCTGTGACTCCGGTTCAATTCCCAGCTCGGGCTGCCATGTTAAACTAACGGATGTTGCATCCTGTGCCTGGAGTGTACCTTGCCTCATTGTCGTAATTCCTGCCTGTCCTAGTAAGCCTTATCAGTGCAAAAATACAGGGCGTAAAGCACTATTCAACATCACTGAATGACACAGATACAACACAATTTGCTCGTTTGTGGATATGGGATATTATACAGTTATCGCACAGCACCGAGTGCAATATCAGTTTTTATGGCACCGAGGTGACTAATATTGCACGAGGGCGCAGCCCGAGTGCAATATTAGTCACCGAGGTGCCATAAAAACTGATATTGCACGAGGTGATGTGCAATAACTGTTATATCATATGGTTTTTTGTAGAAAATGTTAAGAAAAGGGCTGGAATTCTGAGCTGCTGAAGACTTGTGTTTCTTTAGAACTACATATTTAAAATGTATCTCGTCAGACATCAATAACTATATCACTCACAAAAAAAATGTTCACACTTGTGGACTCCAAAAATTATATACTTGATGATGAATTTTATTTCATATTTTTTTCTGAAACTTTATAGCAGACTTTTCTCCTCCAAACACTACAGAATCACTGAAAAAACGGCAAAAATGCTGTTTTTCGGTCACTTATTGCTTTATTCTGATAAAACAAATAATATAATCAATACAAAAAAATTATATTATAGTCATCTTTTAGTAAAATTGAAAAACACAATCTTTTTGTCAGTTTGTGGCTGTTGCAGCACTGAAACAAGGTGCTTCCTCTCAGGTCCGTCCAATCTTTCACATATTAAAATGACCGTGCAATATCATGCGTGCAATATCGTAGAATATTGCACGGCTGTCGGCCAATGAGGATCGAGTATTTCCGCTAGCCATATGATATAACATGTGAGTCAACTATATATGACTAACATGTTGATAAGTAAGTTTCTATTACTGTATCTGTATGTTATCCTAGTAATGAATACAAATGTGTCATACAGAAGCTGAGTGGTGTATATACTTGGGGTAACTGGTTACTGATTGTATTTAGTAATAGTATTTACTCAGTTACATAAATCAGTTAGGAAATATGAAATATGGCAAATATGCAGGACTTCCGCACAACAGGGGTGCGATTACACACAGTACAAAAAAAAATCAGAAAAAAGGGAAGACAAGAAAAAAGGATGATAGAAAAAGCAAAGAGAAAAGACTGGCCTTGAATTACTGCGAGTGCACTGCATGGGTGAGATGTGGGGATCAGGCAAAAAGTGTGTCAAGGCTCCTGCTTTCCTCAACTGAAAAATGTGGTTGGTAAAAAATCTGCTGACTCTAAAATCTCAGACTTGTGCCAAATCATCCACACCTGTGTGCTGTTCATCACCAGCCCTTGCTCTTCATCTAAAGGCACTTCAATCCATTGCAACTTCAGTGGAGTTCAATCCAGATGCCTCACTTTGACTGATGAGCGGACTTTTTATCCAATTAAGTCAATTAATTATATTGCATTTTTGCATGTCTATCTTATGTCTATCATATCTGTCAGGCTGTCAGTTAATGATGGATTGCCTGAAGTCTGTGCCTTTTCAAGGGCAATCATGTTCAACAACTAGTTACTGATTGTCATCTTTTTACCTCATTATTAATGATTAGTAATAACTGAATGCCACAATTACAGGCTAAATTAGTGGAATTACTCTCACCACTAACTTTCCAGTGACTTTTTGATCATGGAGGATGTGATTAAATTCAAATTATTTCAATTACACGTGTGGAACATACTCTTAAATTAGCATTGTGTCCTCAAAATATCAATTTTAAGCTGAACATTGTAATATTACTAACTGAGCAATGATTCTTGTATGCAAGCGTAGAGTTATAGGGGATTAGTTATAGATCAATGGTATAAAAGATAGAACAGTTACTGTCATTATTATGCTCTAGGCCTATTCGAAATCCCAGGCATCCTGCATCAAACACAAGTTTCATCCTGTGCCAAGAGTGCACCTTGCCTCCTTGCCATGGTCCCTGCCTGTCCTGCTAAGTCTAATCATGAAGTGCCTAAATTCTGAATGTAAATCCCTGCCTCCCCCACACATGTCTCTTTCTATCTTATGATTTAATGCAAAGATGTTAATGTTATACTAATAAATTGCAAAACAACAGTCAGGTGTATTACTGAATCTTTATCGTTAAACAATGCACTCTTCATAGTTGCATTGCACTCTTAATTCCTCAGGAATCATCTCCTAGCTGATTCAGATGATCCAGAGTAGATCTGGCATCAGGTTGATCAATGGCCAGCAATCTGTTGCTTTGAAACATCATGCCTAGATTTAAGGAGAGGCGCCTGCAAGTCTGCTGATGCTTTTTTATGGCAGGTGACTTGGCCTCATGAGGTGGGGATGACATTTTTGTGGTGTGCTTATCTACATTCTACAATAGAGTGAGACAAATTAGCAGACCATAGTCACTGTTGGTGTTAGGTCTGTTGTGGTTTTCTTTGATATTCTATATTGTTGCTATCTTAGACCAGAGTTATATAATATCATGATATCTAATAATTTTATCTATATATATGTGAGTGCTCTTCACTATTTTTCTGTGCAGCATGCAACTTGTATCTTGTATACTCTCGCTCGCCTACTCCAACAGCAGACTGTGCTCAGTCAGGTATACTCTGTGTCAAGTTGAGTATGTCTTTTTCACCTGTCAGTGTATGTGGTAATGTAGAAGTATACCTGTTATCTTCATATGTATGTATACCTCATATTGGTTTCTGCATTCGATACCATGATAGGTACAGGACTACAGGTGTATCTTTCTTCACGCAGATCAAAAGCCTTTTAAGAAGGGTTATCTATGTTTTATCAATGTTTTGTCTTTATGCTCTATGAAGTCTGTGTTCCTTTTGTATTCCTATTGTGTTACTTGAATGTCATACACAAAGTGCAGTGAGCAGCAGTGTACAATACTACCTAACTCTGCACATGTACTCTGTGATGCACATATACCATGCAAAATGTGTGGATAGTTTGCTGACCTGTGTGTTTGTGTATATAGCTATACCAGGTACATGTCAACATATCAGTTACCTTTCTTTTGTTGTGTTACAGAGGCGGACAGGGGCCAGGAAGTGGACAGGCCAGGTCTTTGTGAATCCAAGCAGGTATGTTGCTCTTCTTTTTTCTCTTCTTTTTTCTCTTCTTCTTTTTCTCTCTCATCACTCTGCATTTACTTGGTGTGACTCCAGTGGACAGTCCACTTGAGCTGGATTTGTGCATCAAGGATACATATACGTGTAAATTGTTCACTCGGTTCTCTCAAATTATGCTTCAAAAGTTGTTTGTTATCTTGATTTCCAAAAAAAAAGGAATATGTCTTATATTCCTCAGGTCCTTAAGTGTAGACTTGCCAAATAATATATAACAATCTAAAGTAATCCCTTGTATTTCATCTATACTCTAATTCTAAAGAGTGAATGCATTTAAATGTGTTTTTATGCATCAATCCCAGAAATATTGTGACATATCGGTTCATGGAATTCATTGCCTGATTGGTAGCAATATCAGGATAAATATTTATCATAATTGTCATTATATATTATACCTACATCTTTTATGCATATGTGTGTTATGCATTGTACTTAATTACCAACACATGCCCTGTGTGTGTGGCTGGGTGCACCTTATATTGATTATGGCAATGCATTTATGATGCACTCATGGAACCTAGCTGTGCATAATGCAATGCTATGTATGGCCTCATGGGATATTCAATGCTGATGATTTATTTCATGTGATCTGTGGTGATTTATGTAGATCAGAATCCATTTGTGTAATAATTTATGTAATGAATCAAGGCATTCTGTGTGATGCTCCCAGGAAATGTCAATGGTATGAGACTATGAGTATCGTAGAAATGATTTTTCGGTGCACATATCAAGAAGGCGGTGGTAAAGTGGAAGTGACAGGTCTTCAGATGTATTTTTTTTGTTTCCGGGGTATATTTTCTCGTAATTATGAAAATGTTGCAATACCTCTGGAATGGACTATATATTATGCATGTAGGTCTCTGGGGACTCAGAAGTTCTGTGTATTGCAATAGAGATTTACTAGTTGGGTAGGAGCGGGGGGTCCTGGTGCACCCCCCGGAAATAAACTTTTAACCAGTGCTACTAGATGGCAAAATTTGTGTAGAAAATGATAAGCCTTGTTAAAAAGTCACAAAATTTCCCACGTATGTTTTACATGCAAATTAGTGCAGCCATTATTGAAAAATTGTATTTTCTCCATATCTCGGCTAATATTGCCATCTAGTAGCACTGGTTAAAACTTTATTTCCGGGGGGTGCACCAGGACCCCCCGCTCCTACTGGACTATACGTCTTGCAGCTTAACAGGACAGGTAGGGACCACAGTGATGAGGCAAGATGCACTCTTGGCACAGGATGCAACATCCATTAGTTTTACATGGTTTGCTCTCTCGGTTCAGAACATCCATTCATAAGGGTTTTCTGGGACAAGGAATCAAACCCGGGTCTGTCAGTTCCTGAAGTTATGGTGAGAACGAAAGCAACGGTGAGGGCAAGAGCAATGGTGAGAATGAAAGCAATGGTGAGAATGGAAGCAATGGTGAGAAAGAAGCAATGGTGAGAAAGGAGCAATGGTGAGAATGGAAGTGATTGTGAGAAAGAACGCGATGGTGACTACAAAAGCAATGGTTAGAATGAAAGTGATGATGAGAATGAAAGCGATGGTGATAATGAAAGCAATTGTGAGAATGGAAGCAATGGTCAGAATGGAAGCAATGGTGAGAATGAAAGCGATGGTGAGAACGAAGGTCCTGTGTCCCTGACTGATTCTCAGAAGTTGCACATCTTTGTTGGTTACAGATTAATTGTCATTTTATAAAATCTAAAAAGTGAAAGGATCTATTTATGTACCAGACTGTTGAGTCTGTGTGCTAACTTGTAGCATGTTGCTTGTTGCTTGAGCAAAGATCTGAGATTATTACTGGCGATTAATTTGTGATTTCTAATCATTAGCAGACCCTCACAGGTCCCAACTGGTCTGCTGCCATGAACTGGCTGCCCAAAGACTCATTATTCCTGTTAATCATGATTTATTAGCATTTCCTGGCATACCACAGATTGTGATGACAAAATTGCTGATTTCCTCTATTAGCCTCCAATATTGCCAATTGCTGGCTTCAATGGCTGCCCTCACTTGCTCTGGTTTGTATTTTGCAGTGTAAATCTATAGTATATAGAGACTCATGGTTCAGAAAAGTACCATCTTTGCTCCAAAAAAGTAAATAATATGTGAGAAGGTAATTGTTCATTTAGGTTGCGCGGATGATTGGATAAATATCTATTTTCTAGGTTGTGCACTAACTTCAGAAAGTAAACCTATTTACAATGCTTGCCAACGTCTCTCACATTCTGTGTAGAATTTTAATTATCTCAATTAGGAAGTTATTTTTGGCTATCAGAGAGGCACATATGAGATTATGACCCGAAACATCAGCTGCTTCAAGTTAGTAAGTTCTGAAAGTTGTCCCATAATTATTATCACATGCAGAATAAAGATTTACCATGATATATAGCCTGAAATAAGTCTCATTGATTTTCTATCTGCAAGTACCTTGGTCTTCCCAATTAGGAACTACAAGGTTGAGCACTACCTTGCACTCCATTGATTTCAGTCCAGGATATCTGGTCCTGGGCCAACATCACTTGATCAGTGCAGATATGGTTTCAGAGGATGTGGTGAAAAAAGAGCCCCTGATAGCCTTTAGTCAACCTATTGTACTTGACATATATTGACTCCTTCACATTCTGACTTCGTATTACTGTGTTATATGATTATGTGATTTTCACACAGTTTTTAGTGTTTTGTGGAATGGCCTTTGCTTCACCACTTCTCCACCACTTCCCTCTCAGCAGTGCAATATCCTCAGTATATCAGTCATAAATTGAACTATTTAACTCCAAATCACTGTCATCTTATCTTTTAAGCGTTTCTCCTTAAGCATTTCTTAGACACTAAAGAGTCCTTCCTTTCTGAGAGGGTTTCTAAGGCAGCTATTGACATTGAAATCTCTCTAAAAACCAGCTAATCGCTATAGGTTGACACTACGCACTACGCAGTGGCGGATCCTGACAGGGTTGTCTGCGCGGGAGGGGGCATTTTTTGGCATTCACGGACCCATCGTTGTTTTTTTCAATGCTACTTCGATTTTAAGTGGTCTAGAGGGGCCCGCGCCCGAAGCGCCCCCGGGATCTTCCATTGCTAAGTTTCTGTACTTGTATTAATATCATTGATGCTTGCATCTCCAGCAATTCTGATCTGCAACCTTTGGTTGTTTGATTAGAAAAAGACACAAAAAGGGGTCAAGAATGTGGAATGATATCGATAGGCCCTGGGGATTGTAGTTGGACCTCCTGGAGGTGCATAAATGGATGGTTCACACATGCAGGAATGTGCTGTTACTTGGCTTGTTAGCCTTCATTGGAACTTGTTAGGAGCTGACTTATCCTTATCAGATGGCCAGGCATTTTATCTGCTCGTTAGGCAATGTCTGTTTACCTTTTCTGATAAACCTGCCCCAAAGATAGGACTGTATTGTACAGCTATGTGTAATTGTGCATACATAGTACAACTGCATTCCCCAACTTCTCTGCAAGAGTTTCAAGTCCAATGTATATCGCCAAAAATAGTAGAAAGGGTTGTAGCTATGACGAGTACGGTGCTGTCTGGGTTCTTTTGTACAAGGAGCATTTATTATCGTTTTCATAGCTACGTGTTTTTCAAGTTTGTAATTTGCTTCATTCCAAAGCTGTGATGTCAGAGATTAAGTTAAATAATTTCGTATATTACAAGCGCAGATTTCAACAAACTGACAAAGTGCAGCGACACATGGATGATGTATGTTTCACTATGCGCTGTAACTGAACCAAACAGACTACTTAGCCTCAAAGGAGAGTTGCAATTACTGACAAAAAATGTTGTTTGAAATTGTGATGACTGGTGTCCTGTGAAAAACAGTAACACATTTTGTTTGGAAAACAATTAATTAGGTGCAAAACTCAGCTTAGACATGCGTTGTTGTTGTGGTTGTACACAAATGGTAACATTGCCGGACAGTTTTAAATTCCTTTGTCATTAACTGTGATGTCAAACTCTGAACTGATATGTCACAGATTGAAGATTAGACCAATCACATTGACAGATACCCGATGATGTCACAGTTTAACTGCAAAACGAAGTTTTCAAAAAAACACATAGCTATGAAAACGATAATAATGGATTTTGAAAGTTTCGTAAGACTGATTCAGTGTGTTATCTCTTTGACAGTCATTGTTGGTGTTCTAGGAGTAAAATCATAGTTGCATCCAATGGCCACTCCACTATTTGGAATGGAGTCTGGAGTTAAGAGGAAAACACGGGCTGCAAAGCAGCAAACCTTCAGCGAACATTCATAAACACGAATGTATTCCATCATTGTGAGCGTAGGTGATCGACAACCAACCTGACTCTTTTTATTGGAATTGTCTCATTTCACAGTTTCGTAATGAGGTATTTAACACCTTTGAACGGAAAAATTATTGTGCGACAGAACTTGAACTACTTGGATATGACTCTCGAAAGTCAGAGTCCTATTCCAACATCAGAAGTCAAGACTAGCATCAAGTGAGACAAACTGAACAATACTTATCTCTCTTTGGTGCATACAATGTATATGCATCTGAGTACCTTTGAGGATGAGGCCACTTCATTGGCCAGACCCAGTGCCCACCAATCAATAAGTCATGTTGAGTAATTGATCATTCCCAGAATGGTCTGAACCCTTAATCGTCTTTCTTTAATTGCTCAATGATTGTTTGGATTTACGAGTGTCCTCCAGTGTCCTGTTGTGTCCTGTAGTGTCCTGTTGACCCAGTTCTCAGGATATGTCTTATCTGAATCTTATGGGACCCTTGGAGTGCTAAGACAATAGGTCTGTCAAGGTAAACACTGGGTGCTGATAAGACACATCGAAGTTAGAGTGGCCCCTGCAGGAGATGTTGAAACTGGTGTTGAGGAATCGTCTAATCTGAGGTGCCCTTCTCAAGGTCTGAGTTCCTCAAGGTCACTTTGACTCTTTTGTCTTACACAATGCAATTCTATGCATTTCGTAAGAATAGTATCACAAAATGATGGAAAACCACATTCGTGTTTATGAAGTTGTTCGCTGAAGGTTTGCTGCTTTGCAGCCTATGTTTTCCTTTTCATAAGAATAATATCAATAATGCTATTGATGCTATTAAACCATTAAGCAGTTATGCAATTGGTTCAAGATCCAAGACTTTGTTTCAACATATGTAGGGAAATTGATCGGAATATTTGTAGGTGATGGAGGAAACTGAGTCCTATAGATTGGCCCTGATGCGTGCGATGGACTGTTGTTCATTGTAAGAATTACTAAGATTGACATTCAGTTTTTTTAAATTTCTTTGGTTCTCCATAATACTACATTATATGTTTGGACCATGGCACTGATGGTGATATGTAATCGTGAAAGTCATCAGATACTGACATTCAGTCAGTGGCTACAGTGCTGCCTGTAAGTAAGTGAACACATGAAATAGTGCCATTACATCCTCAACCAAACTGCTTTTGCAGGACCTGCATTCTCATCCGATGAGAGGAAAACATATTGGGTCATAAAGGCCATAGTTGGAGTTTGGTATGGGTGAAAGTCTTTGATAAGTAAGTGCAGCACAGGCCCAATGTTATTTAATAGGGATGGGTGGTTCACTTACTTATCAAAGACTTTGAAGTTCCCATACCTAACTCTGTCTACACTGTACACTTCAGCAGAGAAAATTGGCTGCCGTTGTTATCCCACATACCGTACATATCAGCCTTTATGACCCAATATGTTTTCCTGTCATCGGATGAGAATTCATGCCTCCACAAGCAGTTTGGTTGAGGATGTTTAGCATTGATGCAATGGCACAATATCATGTGTTTCACTCACTTACAGGCGGCACTGCATGTATATGAAATGATATGATATTCCTTTCATGGAAAATACATTGTCAAATATAGTGCAAATATTCAGTTTTGAGATTGAAAGTTTGAAACCATGCAGGGTGGTCTCAGACTGCAGTTGTCTGTTTTGGCAACCAGGGAGGTAATTTGCAGCACATGTATTTAAATTGTGTATAAGTGTAATGTGGTATTTATGTTCAATTGAGATTGTCAGAAAAAAAAACATATGGTCAGGGCCAGCTCTATTTCAGCCTTTCTGGAGGCATCTATAACTTCAGGTTACTTAAAACAACATTTGAATACTGAAAAGTATAATAACTGACCCCTCCCTATCAGTGTGCATTCAGAATGGAGATGTGTGGGGCAGAGTAATAGCCCTGTGGATGACACTTTTTCGTGACATGATGCAAATGGATCTTCTCACCATTTTATGTAACCCTATGGTTACCCTGACCCTTGCACACCCCAGAGGCTCAAACACTGTGAAAAGAATACATGGTTCTGCATTTTGGGCCCATTTTGTGTATTTTCCTATTTTTTATTGCTGGGCATGCCACAGGATGTTGTACATGTCCCATGCCATGGGTAACTTGGCTGGGTCTCATGCTGTCCTCTCAGGCCTCTCCGGCTGCCTCAGCCCACACAGCTTTTTGGTTGTTTAACACACGCCATAAAACGTCCCAACATTTCTGTTGGTTTGTTACCAAAAACACCCACTCATGGTGGCTCATGATTGCTAGCTTTTCTTATGGTGAATAGCAAGATCCCCTGCTCCCCCACCTTTTGGATCCGCCCCTGATGAAAATCTCCTAAATCTATGAACCTCTTGTTCAGTCAAAAGTTCCATAGGTCTCAATCTTGATACAATATGTTGGAGAAATGACAAGATTACTGATGCAGTTTCTGGCAATGGATGAAATTCCTGGTGTTTCTCTTTTCAGCTCTTCTTTGAATATCCCTCCAAATGCCAAAGCTCCCTCTGGTGTCATTTTCAAGTTCGTGGCTATGACTGCATTGCAGTTGCAGAGCTCTTTCTACTGCTCCCAGTCTTCTGCTGTATAAGTGACTGTCCTGAATGTGTCCTGAGTTCTCTTTACAATACAGACTAGTTTCTATCACGCTCCACATAAAGCAGAATGTGTGTCTTTGGATCATGTTAAGTGTGGATCCACCCCTCCACTGAGTGCCATGACTGTGCATACCCCCAATATTTGGATGCCCTAAAAAAGGACTATGTTCAGGGGACTCAGGGAGTGCTATTTAGATGTTGGACTGTGCAGTTCTACTGCTCTAGACTGCCGCACTTTTTTACCCAACTTGGATTTTAAAGTTTGCTTTTTTTGCCAGACTGTCATGGAAATTGGTATTTCTTTTTCATTTCATACAGCATAGCAATGCAAACTTCAATTTTCTCATATATATGTGGTGTACATGGAGCATAAGTGGAGCATATCCTGGCCCTGTGTAGATTTATGTTAAATTTTCATTAGCCAGTGAAATTGTGAAAATAGTGTGGATGTGCCATGCAGTACATGATCAGAATTCCTGGACTTATACTTGTGCCATGAAACAATACCAGTGTTGGAAGGGGTGATCGCAATACAGCTGCTAATTACAATTGCAGAACAGGGCAGAGGAAAGGAGGGGGGTGATTATGTGCCCTGCATCCTCTGTGTTTTGGGTAGCTGCAATACTCTGGATAATTCTGTGTACCGGTATGCTTTAAATGTCCTCAAAATGTATATGCATAGCATTGCATACAACATTGCATATTAGCTCATATTGGTAATTGTCATAGCATACATAGCATAGGAAGTGTGTGAAAATGTTGTGTGTTTGATCCTGTTAGGGCAATTTGATGCCCTGGAAAGAAGGTCAGGAGGCTGTCAATGACAGAAGACCAATATGCCCCAAGCAGTGCCCTTCAATGTGGGTCCCCTCAGAGGCAGAACCTTTTACCCTCTTTATCTCAAATTGCACATTAGGCTTCAACAACTGACCCTTGTTCCTAAACTTCATATTGGCCTGTTCTGCGTCTCTTGCCAGGTTACATTTCCTTGGTCAGTGCTTGGAAAGTTCACTCAGGGAAAGTGATTCTCAGAGTGGGAAAGTTGGAATGGTGTCAGGAGTCCAGTGCCCTCCAATACGGGTTGCATCACAGCAAAGACCTATCCACTCAGTGCCACTAAAGGCAGATTGCTAACCTTTGGTGCCACCAATGATCTCACATGACACCCACAATCTCAGATTAGCTCACATTGCATGGTAGGGGTCTACAACTGACCCTTTCCAAAAATCCAAAAGTTGCCTGATTTCTGCTCCTCCTGTTGCTCCAGTTGCCTTATTTCTGCTCCCTCTGAGGTCAGTGACTGCCCTGGGCCCACAGGTCAATAGTTTGCAGCAGCACTTGAGCTGTGTGACCTGCAGGAGGTTCCAGTCAGATTGCATAAACCTGGTTTGTTTCTTTAACTTTATTGCCTGCAGAATAGCAAACAGGACAATGCAGCAATACATTCTTGTGCAAGGAGCCTGCTGTCCCTCACTCACAGCCAGCCAGGGCATAAGAGCAACACCAGGTATCACATACTCAACTATGGTCAATAGCAATGTTGTACTATTCATATGCTATACTATACAGTACTGCCTGTAAGTAAGTGAAACGCATGATATTGTACCATTGCATCAGTGCTAAACATCCTCAACCAAACTGCTTGTGGAAGCATGAAATCTCACCTGATGAGAGGAAAACATATTGGGTCACAAAGGCCGATATGTGAGGCACATGGGATATATGGTAGCAAATGTTCTTTTGCGGTAGTTGGAGTTAGGTATTGGTCAAAACCTTTGATAAGTAAGAGAACCACCCTTCCCTATGAAATAATATTGGGCCTGTGTTTCACATACTTATCTAAGACACCGACCAATACCTAACTTCAACTACAACGAAGAAAATTGGCTGCCATTGTTATCAGACTTACCTCAAATATCGGCCTTTATGACCCAATATGTTTTCCTCTCATCGGACATGAATTCATGCTTCCATAAGCAGTTTGCTGAGTATGTTTAGCATTGATGCAATGGCACAATATCATGCGTTTCACTTACTTACGGCGGCACTGTTGATGTGGTCGATGACCAAGTCATGCAGATTGCTCTGCATTACCTGGATAATGCTTCAGCATCTGGACTTTCAGGTTGAGCTTTTGATACCAACTTACCAACTCTGTTGACGGATTTTATAAATATCTGAATTTGAAGACTTGACATTGCAATATATATCACAGAATCTATGAATTACTGGACGAAAAAGATGGATGATTGGCCTGTTACAGCATCTATATGTGTATAGGTGGGTCATTGGTGGATATGTGGATCATGGGCTGTTTTATGCAGCTGCAGTTGTCCCCTACATGTGTGCTCTGCTGACATGGGTATCCTCAATTATTTAGCCATGTTCAATTATGCTTCCCTATGGGCTTTGGTTGGCTGGCTTATGCTTTACCCCCCCCCCCCCCCCTTCCTTCCAATGCAGTGCTTGTACAGCAAGGTTAGAGCTGCTGCAGCATGATTCCATCACCTCATGTTATAACTCCCAGGAGCTGGAAAAAGTAGTTGAGTAGAACTGGGCCAGTGGCACATTCTGCAAACTGCTGCTTCTTCTAATGGCCAGTAATGGGATGATGAGGAGCTATTCAGGGAGTAATTTGAAAAAGTTGGCATGAGAGAGGGAGGCACAAGTCTGAAATTTAGATTAAAACAATTGATGCAAATTTAAGTCAAATTTGTGACCACTCAATTTTCATATGTTGGGTGACCCTGACCTCAGACATATGCATAATGTTGAATTCTCCTACATTGAATATTTTTTGCCTTAATTGCCAAATTGTGTATTGGTCGTGTGGCTGATGCATGTATTCATTTATGGGCACATGCCTGACTTCAACTCACTTGTGTGTACTTGTGAAGCATTGCATTATAATGGACTATGGGAACATTTAATTATTTCACTTCTCCTCTCATGAATTGCCATTAGCCCAGTCCTTCATGTGTGTTTGGGAAACCAAGTTTAACCAACTACAACTCAATGACATGCCATAATGTGCATTGAATGTGCATTGAATGGCTGGTTGGTAATGAGTTCAGTCTGGTTTAGTTGGATCTGCTGACTAAGTAATGAATGGAAATGCATGGGGTGTTGTTGTGTGTGCAACCAAATGTACTATGCTCTGTATTGGAGGAGGATGTGGTTTATGCAGTGGCCTTGTATGGTGCATATTGATACTGTGTCATGGGCCACTCATGGGCCATGGCCAGCCAATTAACATGCTTTGTTTTAATGATCACAGGGCATGTGCAGACCAGCCCAATGGCATTCGAACATGCGGGAACAGGTTTACTCAATGAGAATAGGAAGCTTGGATAAGCTGGGCAGGGAGGCCTGCATAGGGGTCCTACAAGGAACCATACTGCTACTACAAACGCTGATCTACTCGTATATTGTCCCAGTTCTGCTGTAATTTGTGCTATAATGATAAGTGAATGACTGAATTTCCAAAGCCCAGTCAACTGCACATAGCTGTTGCTGCTGCTGGATTATGCTGGCCTAACCCTGGCCTGATCCAAGCCATAATTTGATCATTTTTATCTGCACCCTTGATCTGAGCTGATCTGCCCTGACATGGTTTGTAGCACCCAGTGGGAGACCAGTTCTCAGATCAGCAACACCAGTTGACTGCATAGCACCTTAGCAACAACTGCTCATCACCATCTATTGCATGGGTATTCCTTGGACTTTCTTAGACAGGTATGAACATTTATGATAATTGTAGTCCAGAGTGTACATTACAGCAGAATTCATAAGCATGGATCCAGAAGTGGTTGGGGACATCATGCTTTCAATATGGCCGTTCATACTGAAAGTATGACGTAGTCAGCCACTTCTTAGTCTATGCTTATGACTTCTGCTGTAAATCGTTAATATATATACACATGTATAGCATTGCAAACTACATACAGGATGACATAAACGTGTTATACTTCCTGTGCACAAATACCATGTGAAGCCATTACATGTGGACAAGCAGTTGAGCACTCCAGTTTATTTGCAAAGGGTGGAACACCTATAAATATACAGTCAAGTTGCTCAAGTAAATCAAATTGAGATTGTGTATATCCAAGCTTGGCTGGTCTTCTTTCTGCCCTACACTGTAGTGCACTGTAGTGTCATAACTGGATGGTACACAGAGAAGAGGAGCAGTGTCAGAGACAAGTACTCCAAGTAATTGTTTCAGCCTGTTCCCAGAGTTTGACTAGCTCTCCAAACAGGAATTTGCTGCAATTTAGAAAGATAAATGCCTGGACATTGTTAGTTCTAGTCCCCTGTGGTTTGTTTCTTGTAGTGTTCACTGAAAAAAAAGATTGTGAAAAAGACAGCCACAATCCTGTTAACTTTACGTAGTTTTAGCCATCATATGTATTACAGTCAAAAACCGTCAGCAGAATGGAACCTTTCTGTAAAATCTACATGAGCCGTAAAACATACGTATTTCATCTGTCATTCTGGACCATGGTTAAGTCCTGTTAGTGGAACATTATGTTTCTGTTTAAACTACAGCAACTGTACAAAATACAGATTAAATCTGTAATTACACAACAGTTAAGTGCTGTTAGCAGTGTGGCAAGTTTCTGTTAAAACTGCATGGATATGTAATTTATACAGAAGTAATCTGTAGAGTCTTCCTTTTTGTTTGTCAGTTTTTCACACGTTCGTTGCAAGAGTTTTAACTGAAACAATTAAGGCAAGTATATAGGTTACATTGTTTCAAGTGCTAATAGACAGCAGTTAAGGACTCAGGACAGGTTAAACATTGAAGAAAAGCACACGCACAAGAGGTTGTAATTATAAAACAACCTGTTAATGCTCCTTTAAGATAAGTATTTCTATTTTAAAAGCATTTTAATTTGGAATTGATATCATAATATGATTATATATTCCATATATTTGTACATATCTATATCTGTATAATGCTATGTATGCCTACTACACCTATTATTAGACATTCATGGCTTAATAGTTTCTATAATCTATTCATCATGTCTTTGCACAAACATCAAATGGTCGTGTGTCACAAGGTCGTACAATTTGTGTTACATGGCGGTTTTGGACCAAAACTGTTTTTCATCAAAAAAGTCTAAATTAGATCTTAAATATCCTATTCAAACCAAAAACCAGCATAATTTCACAAAAATTAGGGCTGTTTGTCTTATTATTTGATTTTATTCACCATACAAATCAATGTAAAGCTCAAACTTTAAACTGTAGGGGGGGGTGATAATTCCAAAATGTTTGTGTGCGCACTTTTTTGTGTCACCTGGACCTAGTTAGGCAACACGGTTGCCTCCGTTCGTCAATATAAGCCGAAAACCCATATGTACGGAGCCGTTGAAGGTTGACGTGAGGAAATAATATCGAAAATAACCCAAAAAAATCATATCTCAAGAACTATTGGTCATAGAGACTTGTGAATAGACTCAAATTAACCGGAATACCCACTTTCATATCAGTGTTTCATAGTAACTATGGGCTTAAGTGCAATATTTTTTAAGTTATTGGACAAAAACTGGTTTTTTTTTCACTCTTTTCCATCAGTATTCGCGTTGCAGGCCGTTAGAACTTGAATAATTGCAACAATGTATCAATCTTTGTTTACATTACTAAATGCAATAGACAGTTCTATTCCATATCATTGGTACTGCATCAAACTATACAAAGTTGTTGTGTACATTGTATAGATAATGCTTAAATTAATATGATCAGCGAGATACTTTATTTACTTATTACAATATCATTAATATTTAGTTTCATATAATTGCATGGTACTCTGTGTGGATTAATTTTTGTAGCTTTCCTAAGAGTCTGTAGGTTTATTGACAAGCTTATAAAACAAGTAACACTCACATTACAATAATTCTTTCTTCACATGTTAGACAGCAGTAATTGCATGAAATGAGCTTGAAGAGTATAAAATTAATATATATTGTACAAATTGTACTTGCTCCTTTTCTAGATAAATAATGAATCTCTTAATACTAACAGTTCAATACTGGAAAAAGATGTCCCTGATGAACAAGTTACTCTCAAATTGAGTATTAATCACATCCATTGGTTTGCTATGCTCTCTTTTTAGTAATGATATATATTACAACGTCAAAGAATAAAACAGAGGATTTTTCAAGAAGAGAAGGAAGATGAGACAGGATCTAATCATTTTTTGTAACAAATATGACAGAACAAAACAATTTCCAATGTACTGACTGTGTCTGACATCTTAATGTACAAAATTAGTATCATGAATATTGGCCGATACCCTAAAAAATTGGGTTTGTATATACATGTAGCTCTGAAAATAAGGTAAGCTGTTTCTCTGAGGAGAGAATGATAAAAGCTGACATCTACCTCTGCCAAGTGACCTTGCACCAATCCCCAGGACTTCTTAAAAGATACAGTTTTCCCCCAAATTCTTTCTTTCCTACTCCAACACCCCCTTGCTTAATTGTTTGGTGCATGCCTTTTGTCTTTTGTGACATTGAATTTTCAAGCATCTTTTTGAACTGCTGTGTTGTTAGCATTGTTCATCTGATTTTACCGAGTGACTTCAACCATGTAGATTAAGAACAGTTAAACCAAGAAAAGCAAAAGTTACACAGACAACAAGTGACAAATGATGACCAGGAATAGTCTTACTTGGGAGAACAAGTCATTCAATTTTTTGTTCAGAAAAAAACAATTCAGACATGAAACTGGAACCTGAGAATATTTCCTCTCTCAAAAGTTACCAATGCATGTCAAGACAAGGATTTGTCCAAACTCTCAATACATGTACCCTAACAGGAGGCTTTCTCCTACTGAAAGAGAATGTATCAATTGGGTTTAAGGAAAGTGTATCTGAAGATTATAGTGAACAAAATGGCCTTGATGCTGAAAGGTCTGGATGCTCTATCAATGATAAGCTGGACAGAGAGGCAAAAACCAGCAAGAAACAACTGGCGAAGTACTGCTTCTAATTTACTAAATCATTTATTTTGTTGAACTTTTAAGATGCTCAACTTGGTTGAGAGTGGTCTGATGCCAAAGCTTAGTTGGAAAAGTATGCATTGTTGAAAAATAGAGATGTTAACAATCTTTGTAAAGAAGCAGAAACTTGAAATTTAAAAAAAAGTGTATTGGTCAGGTTAGGCCATTTATTAGGGAAATGAAGTCTATATAAAAAAATAGCTACACAGTAAAGAGAAAAATGTTACACATAATTATAAATAAAATGTAATGCAAAGTTCCAGTAACACAAAATTCTCAATTCCTAAAAATAGTGACATGTTTCCACTGAAGGTGGCATAAGTATATATTGGGAACTGCATATTTCTGCTTACCAAAAGTATGGGTTAAATATTAAGATCTGACTTAGTATCTGAATATCTGATTCATCATCACCAACAGCAATAGGTCATGATTCACAAGTCTCATTGGACACTTAATTAAGACTAAAACATTAACAACTTATATTTGATAATGCTGCTTCAGGTTGCAAAACCTTTCAGTGTCCTCGTGATAAAAAAAAACACAACAAAAAAGTAAAATTTTCAAATATAGTGAAATGCGCTGCCCCTAGGAAACTCATTTAATTTTCTAATATACAAATGGGTAAACAAAATTAGGCCTACATTTCTTCACCAAACACAGACTTACTTTAAAATATGAGAAAATGACTGAAGACAAATAAAGCCCTCTAGTCATTGAAGTGCTGACGAGGATAAAACCCGAACATATGCATCACTAGGTTACATAATAGAGACAAAGATAGACAATGTGACACATAGAAAGACTGATTTGGCTAAAATTGCAATAACTTAACATTTTAGGATGACACTTAAATTTATAGTTGTTAAGGCTTGAAGCAAGTGGAACATAAATTTTCTTAAGCTGACTTCGTTCAAATCAGGCCCATAACGTTCCAAAAAATCGAAAAAATATAAGGTTTTTGCTCAAAATTAAGGTTTTTTGGCTTTATCATAAAAAATAAGGCAGATAGGCATATATTTACTATGGAAGACTAATAGAAACTCAGGGATTGCGAATAATTGGAGCCTATTTTGAAGTCTCTATGTGCACTGGTTCTTGAGATACGGCATTTTCGGGTAATTTTACCGTCAGTGCAAAAGGCGTTATCTTCAATGCCTCCGTACATATGGGTTTTTAAAACCAAATAATGCAAATAAATCATCATTGGGTTCCTTTTGACCTATATTTTCATATTCAATGCGCACAGACATGATTTTCTGACATTTTCAAAATAACACCCCCCCCTATTTAAAGGCATTTTTCTCAAAAACGACTATATTTCAGTAATGTTACTATAAAGTACAAAGTACTCCTTGTATCCCCATGAAATTTTCACTGAAGTTAGTTGATAAGATGGTCCTACTAATTAAAGCAACAAAAAATATGTCCTCTCCTCCAAAAGACTTTATATATGTCAATGAATTTATGTTACTGCGACAGAGAAAAAAACATTCTCAGGCATCATGTTTAAAACTATGCCAGAAGCCTGATTATTGCCAAAATCTCAAGTAAAATGTTTTAAAACATTACCAAGACCCCTGGGAACAAATTCTGATATTGCAAATAAGATATCATAAGATATTTACATGACATGTTGCAAATATGTCTTATATCAGTTATTTTCTAGTGCATGAGAAATCAACATCCCATGTGAGCATACCATTCTGGAGCTATCTGTGGATTTAACCCATATGTATCTCTTTTTTTGGCTATATGAGAGCAAGATTATCAAATGTGATTGTTGTTTATTCATTTGATGATGTTGCCTGCCCTTTTTGTCCTTTTGGAAGTCCATTACATTAAACGAAAAAATTGTGTACGCTTCAAGCATGTATGTGTTACATTTGGTTCAGCCTTGTTCAGAGCATCACAGAAGTGAGAAAATGATTGAAAACATAGCAATATTTTATACCATGGTAAAATATAGCTTATGAGCATTTAGGCAATAGCCTTATCCACAGGGTGTGGTTAACCTACTTTGAGTTCTTGTGGTTTAAACTTAGAACCCCTCTCCAATTTTATGGGTTTTTGCAAGTGTTACGAAAAGTTCAGCCTAAAGTGGACAAGCAGCACACACAGAATTTTACCTGCAAGAAAAATCTGATAAATGCATTTGAAAATAGAACTTATGAGCATTTAATTGACATATATATGAACTTCCTAGCTATAATATTAATAGCTACAGACTAAATCTAAGAAAATGTGTTGAATTTTTTTTGCCAGCGGGACAGGTTCACGTTGCCGCACATTAAATGATCTACAGAAGGCACTGTAGCAGTTAGAAAGAAAATTTAAGCTTCAAGATCTTTAGTAGGAATCAGGTACTCCTGCAGAGAAAACCAGATTAAAATATCTTTTTTCGCTGGCAAGAAAACTCACTTTCTAGATGAATTTTTCAAATCTGACGTAACGTGGGACACAAAAAAATAACTTGTTTTACTGAGGTTTTTGATGGCTAGAAGCCTCATTTTGTGATAAAGTTGACTTTTTAAAACCGAATGTGATACAGAAGAAGTCAGGCCTTCCAGTGGTGTATAATATTGCATAATAGATATTTGTAAAGTACATGTAATCATCATTTAAATGCAAAATTTCTGAAATTGTACGACATTATGACACATGACCAAATATGAAGTTGTCAATTTAAATCTTAACTTAATATTCTTCAAGTTATGAAGTTAATTAGGCCTATACATTAGCTCTCTAAATTTGATTTTCACCTTGAGACCATTGTTCAATTTCTTTGAAAATAGAACAAAATGACAATACATATGTTTTACTTTCAGGAGCTGGCCATGTTTGGTTGACAGGACAATCGGTGGATACACACTTCTATAGGTTAGTTTTTGGAGGTCATTCCTGTGATGTTTGGGTTACCAGGTGGATTGAAAATAGGGCTTTTTCGTCCTGTATTTGTGTACTGACTGGTCATTAAAGGACAGATGGCAACCACACTTGTAGTAGTGGTACAGATTTATTCAAAATTTTGATAAAAGATGGTTATTATAGTGCAAAGTTTTAACCTGCATTGAATTAAGTTTGAAGGTATTGTAATTACTTTTGAAAAATGTTGTCCTTCCGCATGTCCTGTGGACATGCAGCTGGGTGTTTGGAAGGTAGGCAGGACTGGCAGGTTGAATGTTCCCATGCAAAACTCCACCACTATTGCATGTAGGCCTACATGGATGAAGTTTGGTATACATATAGCCTATGTGGCCTTGTTGTGCCTTTTGATGGTTTTATTGATGAATATTTTTACTTTTTAGAAAAATTACAAAAAAAAAAAAATAGTTTTGTTTCCAGAGCACTATTGCATGTACATGGATGGAATTTGATACAAATATAACCTATCTGACCAAGTTGTGCCTTTTGATGGTCTGATTAATGAATATTGTAAAACTATACTATATCATGAACATGGAAGAAGTTTGGTACAGATATATATAGCCTATATGGCCTAGTTGTGCTTTTTGGTGGTCTCATTGATGGGAACCATATATATATATAGCAAATGAAAAAAATATTGAAAGTTTTTTTTTTCTTTTCTTGCCTAAGAATCAGCCACAATAGCGTGTTGATGGATGAAATTTGGTGTAACATATAGCCTTAGCCTATATCGTGAAGTTGTGTCTTTTGATGGCCTGATTTATGGATATTTGATGCTCTATGAAATATTGAGAAAACATTTAAAAAACATATGTTGCGCGGCAGCAAACCTTCAGTGAATAACACCTTTAGAAGATTACAATTACTTTTAATATTTGTTCTCAATATTATAAAAAGCATAGAATATCTATCAGTCAGACCATGAAAAGGCACAAATAGACCATATGAGCCATATGTGTACCAAACCTTAAATAGTGACCCGAGTCTTGGGCCAGAAACAAAGATTAAATTTCTTTTTTTGTATTAAAAAAAAGTATATAATATTTTCCAGACCTTTCAAAAGGCACAACCAGACCATGCAGGCAATGTGACTGAGTCTTAGCCCGAAAAACAAAAACAAAAAAAAATTTATTATATTTTTCTCTTTTTTTTGAAGAGTATAGAATATCTATCAATGAGACCATCAAAAGGCACAACTAGGCCATATAGGCCACATCTGTACCAAATTTCATCCATGAACATGCAATAGTTGTTGAGTCTTGGCCCAGAAAAACACAAATAATTTCTATATATATTTTTTTTAATTATTTCAAAAAGGTATGGAATATCTCTGCATCAGACCACAAAAGTATCAACTAGACCATACAGGGTGTATGTGTACCAAATTTCTTCCATGTACATTCAATAGAGGCCAAGTACTGGCCTAGAAACGACCCATCCGCGGCCTAATCTGCCTGCTGCCCGCCGGACAACATTTTACCCAAATGATTACAATACCTTCTTCGAATTTCTTTCGCTGTAGGTAAAAATTGACAAATTCATTCCACAGAACACTTGAACAGCTTATTGAACCTGCTGCACCTGTTACGTACTAATCGCAGTTCTTTGATGCTTCCCTTTGGATATGGCTCACTAAAATCAGAGGTTTATGACCACAGGGGCTTCTGTGCCAAGTTTGTCTATTTGTATAATAAAATTAGTTGAAATGTATCGATACAAATTAGTGCAAAATCCCCTGTGTTTATGACAGGCACTTTGTTTTTATTTGTACCCCGCCTTAAACTGTTTCACTGTGCCCCACAGAGCTTTCTTTATAAAAATGTGGATGCCTGCATTGTGGATATCATCTCACTAAACTAAGACAAATAACCACAGTTTAAATCCCCAGCAATTGATTTGTGTTATTCCATTTTCAGCTCATCTGTCTTCTTTGAAAACAAAGAGCAATTGTCGTCACTCAATCATCGTCGTCGTTATTGGTGACGTCGTTGTCCCGGTTCAGGTTGGTATAAGAGTCCATTTGTGACCTTAATATTTCGCTTATAGTTATGAAATTTGGTACAGGCAATGGCCTGTGGATATGGATTGGGAACATGTCGAGAAATCCAAGGTGGTGGCCATTTTGGTGGCCATCTTCCTTTTTAGCTCGTCTGTTTTCTTTGAAAACGAAGAGCTATTGTCGTCACTCGATCGTCGGCGTCTGCGTCGTCGTTGTCGTTGGCGTTGTCCCGGTTAAGGTTTGTGTAAGTGTCCATTTGTGACCTTAGTATTTCACTTAGAGTTATGAAATTTGATACAGGTATTGGCCTGTGGGCATGGATCAGGAACATATTGAGAAATCCAATATGGCCACCATTTTGTGGCGGCCATTTTGGCGACCATCTTTCTTCATTCTTCAACTGCCCACTCTGCCCTTAATATTTCGCCTAGAGTTATGAAATTTGGTACAGATATTGGCTTGTGGGTATGGATCAGGAAAATATTAAGAAATCCAAGATGGCCACCATTTTGTGGCGGCCATTTTGGCAGCCATCTTTCTTCATTCTTCAACTGCCCACTGTGCCCTCAATATTTCGCTTAGAGTTATGAAATTTGGTACAGATATTGGCTTGTGGGTATGGATCAGGAAAATATTAAGAAATCCAAGATGGCCACCATTTCGTGGTGGCCATTTTGGCAGTCATCTTTCTTCATTCTTCAACTGCCCACTGTGCCCTTAATATTTCGTTGGAGTTATGAAATTTGGTACAGATATTGGCCTGTGGGTAGGGATGGGGAACACGTCAAGAAATCTAGGATGGCAGCCATTTTGTGGCGGCCATTTTGGCAGCCATCTTTCTTCATTCTTGCACTGCCCACTGTGCCCTTAATATTTCATTTAGAATTATGAAATATGCTACAGGTATTGACCTGTGGGTATCGATAGGGAAATTGCTGATAAATCCAAGATGGTGGCCAGGTGGCCATTTTTTGGCGGCCATTTTGGCAGCCATCTTTCTTCATTCTTCAACTGCCCACTGTTCCCTTGATATTTTGCTTAGAGTTATGAAATTTGGCCTGTGGGTATGATTGGGAACATGTCAAGAAATCCAAGATGGTGGCCATTTTGTGTCAGCCATTTTGGCAGCAATCTTTCTGCATTCCCAAACTGCCTAATGTGACCTTAGTATTTCGCTTACAGTTATAAAATTTAGTGCCGCTATTGGCGTCTGGGTATCGATTGTCAATAAAATTAGATTGAGTTATTAGCCTGTGGGCGATTATCAGGCACACATTGATAAATTTCACGTTAACCGACGAGCGTTGAAACCGCTTGCGGTTCTGGTTTCTTGAACTGCTCATTGTGACCTTAATATTCTGCTTATTAGAGTTATGAAATTTGGTACCTGTCTTGGCCTGTGGGTATGGATCGGGAACATGTCAAGAAATCCAAGATAGCTGCCGAAATGGCCAAGTAGTGCTACAAAATGGCTGGCATTCTTGAACTGCCACTATGACCTCAATATTTCGCTTATAGTTATGAAATTTAGTACTGGTGGGTATGGATTGCGAGCATGTCGATAAATCCAAGGTGGCCGCCATTTTGTCGGCCATCTTTCTTCATTCTTGATTTGCCCATTATGACCTTCATGTTTTGCATAGAGTTATGAAATTTGGTCTGGATCCGGAACATTTCAAGAAATCCAAGACGGCTGACGAAATGGCCTCTACAAAATGGCCGGCATTCTTGAACTGCCCAATGTGACCTTGATCTTTCGCTTAGAGTTATGAAATTTGGTACAAGCATTGGCCTGTTGGTATAGATTGGGAACATTTTGAGAAATTCAACTTCTGCTGCAGAAACTAAACCAAAGCATTTTCTAGGTAGTGTCTGGGTGTCCCTGCCTGTCAAGCACATTTCTTGCTTGATGGGGGGGGGGGGCTTATCTAGGAAAGAGTATCCAAAACTCAATGGCAGTTCATTCTGACACTGCTATTGGGGATGTTGATGAGTAACTAGGGACGAAATGTAATTAGGTCCCAAAAATATTTCTGTATCCCATTCAACCTCAAAACTTCGCAAATGCAGAGTATCAACGTCATTAGATATTTGCTTTTATCTATTTGATTTTTAGGTGGCAAGTTTGCCACCTTTTCCATTAATTGGGTTTTGGGATTTGGTTGACTTTTGAAGGTGTGTCGCATAATGACAGCAAGACAGTTTTGGTCATAGTGCGGGAGGTTTGAGTGTGTGGGAATTGACAGGTATGAGTGTGTGGGAATTGACAGTTAAAAGCAATTCAAGTGGGCTAATTTGAGAGCATGTGGCAAGGTGTGATGAATCGACAGGTGTTTTTTATAGGCTGTGGCTTCACTGGAAATTTTATAATTTAGTGGGTGTGGCTGTTTAGAGCTAATCAGGATATGGGACATGCACGGTGTGGTCATATTAGCCAATAGGGATACTTTAAAATTATATTTTACGAGCCCGAGGTGTCATCTCCGGGGGGTACTCGCAAAACAATAATTTTTTTTGGGCTAGTTCTATTGCAAGACAGCAGGTCACCTTGGACAGAGGTACTTTATTCAACAAGACCCAAGGGGGTCATCTCTTGTACTCACAAAAAATTGTTTTTTTGGCTATTTATATTGCTCTGCTCAGGGGCCGACCAGATGATCTTGAGGGGGGGGGCTATGGATATTTGGTGAAAAAAAAAGATTGTTTCCCACTTGACACTGAAAAAAAAGTTTGTTCAGCACATGGAAATAAAAAAAAAGTTTGTTTCTACCTGTAGCTAGGGTACCGTAATGTTAAAATTCCAATAGAAAATTTGTCGGGCGTTCGCAAGCAAAAAAATGTTCGTCGACGCGAATGAAAAAAAAAGTTTTGTCTCGGGGTTAAAGTCCATAGCCCCCCCCAACTATCATCTGGTCGGCCCCTTAGGGTCACCTTTGGCAGCTTTTGGCAGAGGTACTTTTAAAATTGTATATTTTACAAGGCCTGAGAGGGTGACCTGAAGGGAGTCCTCGCGGAATTTTCTTTTGCTAAGTTATACTACCAGGCTGGGGGTCACCTCAGAGGGGTAGGCTACTCAATGATTTTTTTTTACTAGTTACAACAAGTGCACACCTTTACATTCTTCTGCTTTCTTAGAAATCCAAGATGGCTGCCAAAATGGCCACTCCAAAATGGCGACCATTCTTGATCTGCCCACTGTGACCTTTATATCTGGCTTATGGTTGAAATTTAGTTCAGGTATTGGCCTGTGAGTATGAATTGGGAACATGTCGAGAAATCCAAGATAGGGGGCACTTTAGCAGCCATCTTTCTTGATTCCTGAACTGCCAAATGTGACCTTGGCCTGTGGGTATTATTTGTTAACATGACGATAAATTCAAGATGAAGGCCAATTTGTGACAGCCGTTTTGGCAGTCGTCTTTCGTCATTCTTTACTGCAATTTCAATAAGTATAACTTTCTGCAAAAGGCCAGTAAAACGTGGCAAATGCACTTCATGTGATTGGTTGAGGCACTGAATTTCGTAGTATAAAGCTAATCTGAATACCAGAAAAACGTGTATAAAATCCAGTGGACGTGTTTGGTATAGTTGCTAATCTTATCTGCAAACCAAACTCAGCTGCTGAATGAACAGAATGTAATATTTTTCACAGTTTCCTACGTTCAGCACAGATATTTGGAGGACGTTTTATGGCCTATTGACCAATCAGACAAGCTGAAAATGCCATGTAGAATCAGAGAAAACATCCCAGAGAAACTCATACTTAATGAATCTGCAGTAACTGTCCATTTGTGACCTCAATATATCCCTTAGAGTTATGAAATTTGGTAAAAGTATTCCACATTAGGATAAACTTAATCAAATGTCTTTGCAGCCGTTTTTGCCACCAATTGAATCAGCAGATTCTTGTTACAATTTTATTAAAATTGGTCGATTTTGTGATACTGTCCATCCACAAACCTTAAAAATATAGGGTAAAACAATTCAAAATGCCAAAACAAATCAAGGATCAAATTTATATATCATAATTTTTACTTCATCAGGTCAAAACAACATAGTTATCAATAAAGAACATCACAACTCACATGGGGAGGTGTTTACTTTTGCAACACTCATTATCACTGATTGAATTTTATCTACTCTTCTATGCCTGATCACCCTGTATTTTATGGTGTATATCTGTTGCAAAAGAGGTCAGTATGAGCATGTAGAGATTGATGATGTATTCTAGAAGGAAGATATTACAAGAAATGGAAGACCGCTCCAAAGGGGTGTTTAGTACTGTTTACTTCGGCAGCCTGCTCTATGAATGTTTTATGACTTTTCTTTTGTAAACATTTCATACCCCTTAAATATGTTGAGAAATTTCAAATTCTCAATGGGGAATTCGAAGGCGAATCATCCAGTGGTGTGCTTACTTTCACGGGCACCATAATATAATCAGGATGAAAGTTTATAGCATTTGGCTAAATGTATCGAAAGTTTTGAAAAATACTTTCCCTCAGTGCAGTTAGTGGTTGGGAATCTCGCAAATCAATTTGCAAATAAATTATGACTTCTTAGAAAAGTTTCAATATCTCTAGAGTACCTCAGTCTGTTTCCTTTCATGAGACAAAATTAAGTGATGTAAATAATGGCTTTAGTAAATGTTTTTTTTTTATTCAATAACTAAAAACATTAACAGAGCTACTTTTGTGTTGCTTTCCAGGTGCTGGTAGTCTCAGGAATCCTTCAGCTGCTCTTTCCTGTAATTTCAACTCCACACTAGTCCCCAGCCATGTTGAATACTAACTTAGGGTAAGCTACTTTTACAAGCTACTTTATGTTCATTTCCACTTACTATAAGAACTCTCTCCAGGAAATGGATAAACTTTCAACTATGTTTAGTTTCTAATAAAACCTGCCTTTTTTTGCTACAGGGTGTAGCAAAAAAAACTGATAAGTACATAATTTCTTTCTGCAAATCAATAAGAAGCTACAAAATTTCACAAAGAATGCATTACCTAAAATATTCTGCAGGAAGCTGCAAAATTCTGATTTTTGGTGGTCATCTGTCACTGCAGCGCTTCTGAAAAGTTTCTACACCAGAATCTGCAGTTCTGTGGGAAAAATGCAGCTTGGGAGGTTCTATGCACTTCGGCAGGAACCTGCAGAATTTCCAAAAAAATCTGCAGCTGCCTGCGGAATTCTGCAGCCAATTTGAGAACTTCAGAAAAAGTGGTCCTCTGTCACTGTATTGTTTCTGAAATGTTTCTGCAGGAAAATCTGCATTTTTTGTCGGAGTTATGCAGTTCGGGAATTTTTATGCGCTTTTGCTTTGCAGCTGTCAGCAGAATTCTACAGTTTCTTAAAAATTCTGCAGGAAGCTGCAGAATTCTGCAGTTTCTTAAAAATTCTGCAGGAAGCTGCAGAATTATGCAGTTCCCTGCAAGATTTCTGAACTTCTGTTGCTTCTTTCAGCTTATTGCCATTCATCTGCAAAGTTCAGACCTCTTTGACAAGTATTTTTCCAACATTGATTTGGGGGTGTATTGGTTTGGGGGTTAGCAGGGGGGTCAGGAGTTTTGGTGGTCCTCTGTCACTGCAGCATTTCTGAAAAGTTTCTGTAGAAAAATTTGTAATTCTGTCACCAATTCTACAGCTGCCTTCAGAATTTAAGAAACTGCAGAATTCTGAAGCTATTTGCAAAGGTGCATAAAACCTCCCAAGGTACATGTTATAACTCCTATAGGATTACAGATTTTGCTGCAAAAATTTTCAGAAACGCCTCTGGGACAGACGAGAACAATAACACACGACCCTCACCCACCGAACCACCCCCCCCCGGACCGTGACCCAGGGTTGCTTGATTTAAATCATTTGATCATCTCAAAATTTTCAGAAAAGCACCTGACCCCTCCCCATACCACTTAAAATATAAAAAAATCTGTAAATCAAATAAATCTGATTTTTAGAATTTTTTAAAATTTAAATAGGATATTTTTGCAACCCTGCCATTACCCCCCCCCCAAACTGACAGGGTATAGTGGCAAGATCTTGTCAAAGAGTTCTGAACTTTGCAGATGCATAACAATATGCTAGATAAAGTAACAGAGGTTCAGAAATCCTACAAGGAGCTGCAGTACTGCAGAATTCTTCAGAGTTCTAAGAAACTGCAGAATCCTGCAGGCAGCGGCAGAATTCTGCGGGCAGCTACATAACTCTTATAGAATTACAGATTTTGCTGCAGAAACTTTCAGAAACCCTGCTGGGCTAGACGAGCACTTTTATGACGGTGAAATATTCAGCATAAAATTACTTAACATTTTACAAATTTTCTCTGAGTATAGTGACAAATTATATTTTATTTACTCTTCCAATCCGTTTGCTATTTGTGTGTGTTTTTTTTATTCCCTTGTTTGACAATTTTGAACCAATTTCGAAACTTATGATCAATCAAGCATGCCATGTCTTGGGCCGTTTAAAGTTTCAAATACAAATATATTCACAGCAAAACCCTGGTTTCTGATTGACTGAAAAAAGCAAGCAGTGATATATGAAGGCGACCATTTAATAACCAGGTGGGCTTGCTGTTTTCTTTTGCGGGAAATTGTTTATTACACTATTGCGGCGAATTATTTCAGCGTGCCAATTCTCCGTATATTAATTAGAAACACCCCAAGCAGAAATTATTTATTTCAAGACTGCCAAAAATGAATTTATTTATTTCACCAAAACTGGCCAAGAAGTTATTATTATTGGTCATCCCCTAAGCCATCATATCCAGCTGGGCAATCGTATCTATGCAACTAATCCTAGCAATGCACAAATGCAACCCCTGTCTTTCTTAACTCTCTGTGACTGCTTGTTTGTTTATAAGTGTAAAATGTGTGATAAATTTACATTACTGGACCTAACTCAAATTATAATAAACTTCTCTTTCTTTTCAGACATGAAATATTTTATACTGCCACACCATATGGATCTTTTTGTATGCCACAACATCAGTCCTCCTCTGAGGCTCCTCAATATTGAACCTACAACTAACAAGAATTCCTTTTAAGGTAAGACGCTCTTCCTTCCTGACACCAACAGTATCAATTCATTTTATCAAAAAAGAAGCATTAATGTTTTTGAAAATATCTCAATTGACCATTTTTCTCTTCAGGTGCTTTTTTCTGAAGTCACTGAAACACCAAGACACCAAGACAAGGAAGAGAACGAAGAAGGCCAACATAATCTTTACAGATCATACTTCGAAAATTAAATTTATTTGCTTTTCAACAAACCAAAACTTAATGATCATCTCCTGTTTGATGAGAGAAAAAATAGGATTTTACCACCTTGCAAATTTGAAGGATGTGATTCCTCAAAAAGGTTCCCTGCAGGCTTTGTTTGTTCATTATCATATATATGCTGGTTCTCTGCACAAGCTACACAGTATATAATATTCTGTATCCACCAGGACTCATTTAAGTATAAACTTTTTTTTAACTACATGATGGTTAAGATTCACTGTGGAGAAATTGCCATGGATAAATTGAGGTGGTCAAACCAGGAGTTTGTAATTTTAGTGATATTCATATATTTTACTCTGTGCCAAAAACGATGTGGTGAAAATTGCTAATAAAAATTTTAAAATCAAGCATGATGTTATTGTTGTTTTTAATTTAAAATTTGTCAAAATTTAGATCTGTGACTTGATAACACTTTTGGAATAATGATAGTCTTTTTGAGGCTTGCTAATCTGATGCTTTAAGGAAAAAATTAAGAAAACGAAAATTATATTTCCTGTAATGTAGATGGGTAGAACCAGTAATTTACTGAATGAGCAAAGGTGTTGATAAAGCTATTTTCCTAATTATAAAAAAACTCCCTATATACAGATATTACATTAAAAAGCATCAAAATATTCTCCTCTATTGAATTGTGATTTAGAACACTCCACTGCTAAACAGTAATTGCTCTGGGTCATAACTATGCTTTTTTAACAAGAGTTTTAAAACATATTGCTCAAAATGGCAGCATGAGGGGGGCTGTCAATATTACAGGCATATTCCAGTAAAAATTACGGATTGCTCACCATCCATAGTAACGCTTGAACTGTTGAAGTTACAGTAAAAACATGTAAAATATACGGTTTCAATGACGCTACATATTTACGGCTTTAGTCTGTAAATTTCACAGCAACTTGTTGGCACCCAAAACTGCCAGCTATTTTACCGTAAATTTTACAATTTTTTTTTTCAGTGTTTGCTTGGAGTATAGGAGGCTGAAGGAGGTTGTAGGAGTCTGTAGGAGCCAGTAGGAGTCTGTAGGAGTCTGTAGCAGGCAGTAGGAGTCTGTGGGAGGAAGTAGGAGTCTGTAGGAGGCAGTAGGACTGGGCTTCATAGTGAGGAACTTCAGAATACAAGCTGGGAGAAATGTGTGTTCCAACTAGGTCTTGTAGGACTATAACTAGATTAAGGGCACATGAGGACAAGGGAATGCATGTTCAATGTTTGCTTAACTCTCATTTACTTGATATAGAGCCATGAACTGCTGAGCTGTGTGCACATGCTTCATGTGGTGTCTGCATGTGGTGCCCTGTATTTTCAGTACTTTCCATGCCTCCCTTCGAGCATTTGGAACTGCAGCTGGCTTTTCAAGGTTGCAATGCAGTGACTGTCCTACTTTCCGTCCCGTCCATTTCATAGGTGTTCTGATGCAGCAACAGGCTCAAGCCAGGCTCAAAGCCAAGCCAGGGAGCAGCTTACTCTCAATACTCTGATGCTGAAGTAAATTTAGATTTTAGAAGCTGGTGCTCAGCAGACATGCTCTGTAGACATACTTCTGAAGACATGCTCAGCATGTGTAAGACATGCATACTGTGGAATGCTGAGCTGGAAATGCTTAGCAGGGAAGCAGTAACATCCTTTGCTGTAGCATGCTTCCAGCATCACCAAGAGCAGCTGCATCAGCACAGCCTAGGATCATCAGCCTAAAGATCAGCCCTAGCAGGCCCAGCATTATCCCCAAGCAGGCCAAGCTCCCCACAAGCCAACATCAGCAGCACTGGGGATGAGTTTGTTTACAGGATGGTCCTTACAGCTTGGCAGTTGGATATGCACTCCTGCAAGGAGCTTCCGCAATCCCGGGGCCCTCTCAAAAGTTTGTCTGCTTTGCTCAACTCTTGTGTTCAATGGGGTTCTCCTCTTGTTGGTGCTCCTGCTTTATGTCTTCCTTTGCATTTTCTATTTTCTTATATTCAGGTTCTTGCTGATCTAGAGCTCAAACCTGCTTGATCCTGTCATTAGGTCAACATATTGATATGTCCACATGCCCCTGCAACAATGTTACACCCCCTCCCTTTATATTTAAGTTCTTTCATGCTGATGGAGGCCTGCATTACCCTGCATGATGCAAATGCTTGTGGCACCCAACTGCAGTGCATGGGCATCTTTCATGTGAGAGATGGATGCCACACTGCCATGCAGCAATGCAACTCTGCAACAGCAGCAAACAGCAGCATCTGACGAATGGCCCTGGTGAATGCATGTGATGAATGTCTCTGTGGTTATCTTGGCTGTCTGCAGACTGTTTGTGTCTCTTGGATCTTTTTCTTGTGTTTTGCTTCTGGATTCCTGGCTAGCATGTAGCAGCTGCTGACTCAGAAGAAGTCTGCACCATCAGAAGCTGTAGTATAGCATGCTGTAGCTAGCTGCTGAAGCATCTGTGGCAGCATCAGGTGAGAGTGCTGTGTAAAGGGAATATGTTGAGTGTTACAGAACAGGACAGCCATTTCCTCAAATTAACCTGGTTACTCATACTTGGGAGGTATTACTTCCTGACCAACTCATACCTCATAAGATCAGCCTTCAACTTTGAGTGGCTCACTTCTCAGTTTTCATGGAATAGTTAACACTTTTAATTACTTTTTGCATATAAGATTGACAGGTATGGTGCTGTTGTGGTATAGCCTCCCTGCATACTTCAGTTACAAGCAGAATCTGTCCAGTCTTTGGCTCACTTCGACATCTGATTTTCCAAGTAGAGCAGAATCAGGTCATGCAATGTAACTTCTGCAAATGAAAATGAATTATGATTTGCAGGGTTTATGTATCTTATCCTTTGTGTAAAGACAACATAATTACAGATTTTGCCTCTTGACTTAGTATTTGCTCACTAAGCCCATCCTTACAGGGTGTCAGGATGACTAAGCCTCACTGCCGCACAATACAATTATTGTATGTACCCCATGATGACTTAGTTCCTTCCTAATCTCCTTTTGCCTGCAGCCAGATGACCTGTTGAGCCTTCGTCTGCTTCGATCAGTTGATGCAGAAAGTAAGACATGCATCATTGCCAACTGGGGCATATGAATCTCTTTCTGCAGTTTCTGGCCTCCCTCTTGGCCTCACTGTCCTTCTTGGCCTCCTTCTTGGCCTCCCTCTTGGCCTCCCTCTTGGCCTCCCTCTCTGCCTCTCTCTTGGCCTCACTGTCCTTCCTGGGTCTCCTCTCATGTTGAATCAGGCTGAGTGATGATGAGGCTATCATAGCTGTCTATCAAGTGATCTTGATTGACAGGCTGACAGACAGGTGGTCAGTGGCTCCCAGTCAGCTACCAGTCAGCTCCCTGCCCCTTCTTTCCAAGCCATTTGTCACTGCAAGGCTCAACTTGAGCTGACTTGAGCCTCAAGATAGAAAGGATAAGGGAGATTTCTTATTTCTGGAGGGCTGTGAAACTGTCAGAAGACATCAGAGTTATTCAGAGATCAGAAAGAAGACAGGCCAAGAGTAAATAGGGACAGACATGCCAGACAGAGGAAAGAAATATGATCTATGGTCAACATTTGAACTGTGTGTTAAACTTCTCACAGATTATATTTTGTATAGTGTCTGTCTGACACTCTGACTACCTGTTTTCTTTGATGATTAGGACATTTTAAGGGATTGTGGTCTCATTTGTACATTTTGACTGGCGTCTAGCTAAGTTTGATATGTTCTGGTACTTCACCACTTTTGGACAAACTGGTAGATCTGGAATAAGCTATGTTTTGTGCTTAGTCCTTAAGTGACGTTAAGTCCCCCTTTAATATTTTCTTTTTCTGTTGATATTTGTTTTTTGTGAAATGGTTTGGGCTTCATTAAAAAGGTACAATGTATATAACTGTTCATTATTTTGATTAATGTAAATATCATTGATCTTAAAATGTCAATTTTGTCCAGTTGATTCATCAAGCTTGGTCAGTGGAGGTCTGAGTCTTTTTTGTGGCTACCAGTGACGGATCCACGAGGTTTTCAAAAAAAAGGGAGAGGGGTGTAGAAATTCCTGTAGAATTGCAGATTTTGACATGTTTTCAAATTTGTCAGAAGGGGTAGTGGAGATCTGTCCCCCTCCCTAGATCCGCCTATGGCTGCTGTTGGTCCATTGAGACCAGACTAATAAATCGCAGGGAATTATTTATGTCTGAATGAGCTGAGTGTGCTGCATTTTTGGATGTGCTCAGTTGGTCAAAGAGAGGGAGAGCTCAGGTGAACGACATGATCATACATTTTGTATATTCAGCCCCAGGGCTTTTTAGACTGTAAGGTAATTTCTGGGGTCATTTGCATTGGTCAGTAATTGACACCCTCACTCTGAGGTCATGTGCAAACTACAAGGTCACTGCTCTACTCATTACTCTGTGACTGTTCCGTGACTACTCTGTGACTACTCTGTGGACTACTCTGTGACAGTTGACTATTTACTATCCTGCCAGCTGCAAGACTTATGATGGATATTGTGATCTGTGTTACTTATTTATGGCTAATATATGCACTACACTCACAGTCAACCCACTGAATGATCTATGTGATCACTTGGGAACAGGTTAAGTTTTAATGAATAGCTGATTTCCAGGTCAATTGTGCACTCAAGTGTGACTGTTTAACGAATCAATGGATCCGAGTTGTTGTGTGTGTCTTTGGACTGTTTAGTATAGTGTCCAGTTGCTTTACTTTTTGCATGTCGAAAAGTTATATAAATATCACAAAGTTAGGTGAATAAGTAGTATTTTTAGAGGCAGATTTTTGCAGATGGTTGTATTTTAAATGACAATAGTTCAATAAGGGAATGGTTAAATGATTATTACTTTGCTTCTGTGTATGGTTGTCATGTATGGCAGGCCATCACAATATTGGCCTTGGTCAGAGCATGGAGCTACAAGTAGCTCCATGGTCAGAAGGAAATCTGTCTGTTTATTTGGTGGATTAGGTGGTCACAAGACAAATTGATAAATTGATAGACTCTAACAGAGAATCGGACAATGGGTGATGAAAAGCTGAATTAGGTGGAGGGCTGTGGATGATCATGAATGAGGGTGCCCCTGGCCATTGTGCTTTGAATGAGTGCTCGGCGTTTCACTGTGTGTGTTGAGGATGTTGCTATGAATGCTACAGCCCATTGTTTTCATAGCCACACAGGAAACACTGGTGATCATATGTCATATTGATCCCTTGGTGAAGGCTGCCCCCCCCCCCACCACTGTCACACTCACTTATTATTTTCATAAGGACAGTTATGCATGGACCAGCAGAGGGAGAAATGAGTAGACACTGTGACCTCCCCTAGGGTACCTATTAACATTAACATTGTATGGAAAATGACTTGGTTGGCCAGTGTAGTCACTAGCTTCCATGGTATAGTGAGGTTGCCATTCAGTTTGTGTGTACTGTATAGCTAGAGTACAGATACTTGAGAGAGTGAACAAGTTTGAGTGCCAGGGTGATCATGGCCCCCCAAGTTTTCTGTGAAGAAACAACAATTGGCAATTAGGAGATGGCCCCTGGTTTGCCAATAAGTCTCCAGATAGCGAAAGTCCCAGTATTAGTGATACTATTTTCCGAATATAATTTGAAGCTGTGTATGTCCACTTTATTGGTGGATTGCTGTATTGTATGCTACAGATATATTTTTGGTATCCATGATAACTCATTCATTGTTGAATGTGATGAATTCATCCGAAGGGGTGTGGCAGGGAGGTGTCTCTGGGCATGATCTGGGGCAACAGTGACCCCCCTCCCCACCCTCAACTATAGCAGCTGACCCAAGTCCCTGGGATCCAAATGCATTAAATGTGACTGTGAAATACAGTGTTCATGTAGGCCTATGTGATGCAGCAAGTCCTGTGAATGCAGTGATCATGGGATCATGTTGAAGTGTGTTCATTCACTTGCATGAGGGGGCGCTTGGGCAGGCTATCCGCGCCTGTGACTGGCTGGCAGTCTAGCAGATGCCCCCCCCCCCTCTCCGCCAGCTGACCCTCACTGGGCCGAGTAGAGAGAGCGGAGAGTAGGGGAGAGGAGGCAGGCCCAACAACTATGCCACGTTTCTCTTCGCTACAACGACTAACTTCATCGTTCTTGCCTTTTCAGCTTGTGTTGGACTGCTCTCCTTTCTGGACTGGATCTTACTGGCTTCATAATTGAGGTGAGTGTAGTTTATTTCTGCTTCTAAACTCCAAGCTACTCCGCAATGTAGTGTATACACAAGTGATCATCAGATCTATGCTGTTGAATGGGAACCAGGTCGGTGGAGCACAGTTCAGCTAGAAGGAGGAGGGGCATGCACACACCGTGTGGGGAGGCAGTGTGTTACTATATATTCAAGTTGCTCACTCTACAGTTGAAACCGTTCTAATAGTTAATGCTAATGAACTGTAGTTTGTGATTGTTTGGTATCTGTGTATACTAGATGTTTAAGGACTGTATACACCACATATGCAGCATAGCTTTAAGGCATTTAAGTTGCCAAAGAGCTCTGAAGTAAAGTAGGTCACGAGTTGTCCTGCCATGGCGGCTGACCAGGGAGGGGGAGGGGCGGGGGCCTGGGATCCAGTGGTCATGCATACTAGAATAGCCGCAGAATGGCAGAGAATAGCTTGACCACAGAGTTCCACTGCCCACTATATGTGAACATAGGAGTGTGGGAATGCAGCTATGCACAGGAGAACTAAACACTAGTAAAACAGACCTCTCTGAACTGCATTGAACCGAGCTGGAAGTACTGGACTGAGGCCTCTATGTCACCATTAGATAGCACATTGGTAGCACATGCTTGTCAGTGAGTATGGCCTATATTCTCACCAATTAGTGCTATAATAGGGGCCTGCACCGGATACTATGTCTAATTAGGTCAGTTGAACTAGAGTGTTTCACGCTGTTTGATGACATGTCCTACAGTGATTATATTACTAACAATTAAGGATCCTTTGTAAAATTGTATTAAATTTTTCATATCCATTGCAATATATTTTTCCATCTCTATTTTCATATTGTCTTAATTAGCCCAATTTACATTCAGGTTTTGCCATGCAGTTTCATCACTGCAGCTTTGGGAGCTGATAAAAAATGCCATGCAGGCTGGATAATAAAAGGAGCAAATATTTACTCAGTTATCGAGGTTGCTATCTGAAATGAAGTTTACACACCATGCTTCATCCAAACTGACATGGGCAGATAAAGAGGATTTGAAATCCCTAATTGCAGATTTGTCTGCTGAGTTATAGCTTTATTGGGGTGTTGTCTTTACTCTAGGCTGCTTTTAATCAGTAAATATTTACCCTTTAATCTTAAATTCAATGTAAATGTAGGAAATTGCATAGCCTGTCTGCTACTGTCATGTGCAAAATATTTAGGGCCTCTGATATTTAAATGTTTGCTATTATTGGTGAACTTAAATTTAAGGTTATCTTTCTAGGATGCATAGTTAGGACTTGGGAGTGACAAGCCCTGCCAGTTACTTCAATGTTAGGGCCTATTGTTTTGTGGTTGCAATAAATCGAAAGCACCTTTCTTACAATGTATTAGATCTATGCTCGTATGGTACATATGGGAGCTTCGTTGATGACAAGGCTCACTTCCAGAATGAATTGAATCAAGTGTGTTTTAGTTTTTGTTCCAAATAGGACAAAAACTGGAAAAGTTTTACATTAAGTCATTTTTTCTCCAACTCAAGAGCTCTCAGGGTAGGGGAGAGCGGGGCATGATGGGCCCCCGGGGCATGATGGGTTTGGGCTTTAACTCCAAAGTTTAACACTGGAGGAAACTGATGTTTGTTGTTTAGAATACATTTTGCTAACCTTTATTGAAGAAAAAATAGCATGGTTCAGATACCAATACTTTAGCAGATATTGCCCTTTCTAGGATTTTGAAGCCCTGACAACTTTTTTTCCTCATTTTCCAAGTGTGTTGTGATGATGCGTATGTGGTATTTTAACAGCTGTCTTGTTTTACTTTCACAAAGAGATATCTCAACATTTTGCATGAAAACTCTTTGATTTGACTTTATTCTTGGAAACTGGTGTCTGAGCGCATTTATGAAAAATGAAGTTTGGGGCATGATGGGTCTCTTGATTGGGGCATGATGGACCCAGGCCCATCATGCCCCATTTGAACTTAGCATATGCATTTCTTGCAATATACTAGTTGAAGATTGGCGAGAATGGACAATACTGCCTATTTCAATATCTATTGGTATTATCTTATTTACTACGTCAGGTATAGCATTAAGAACATAATTTGTGTGCCAAATCACTTTTTATGATGTTAAATTTACGTTTTTGGATTGTTTAACATTGTTACCTGCATTTTATAGCTGAAAAAGTGATTATGATTTGCTGAGTTGGTTCAATAACTACCATTTATCATGTAATGCAAGTTTTTTATTAAGAAAATTGGAATTATTTCAGTTGTACAACTATAATGCCGTAAGTATTGACCAACATTTGAAGCTGCCCATCATGCCCCAACAAGGTGCCCATCATGCCCCACCCCTGTGGGGCATGATGGGCACCTGTTGAAAAATTAAAAGTGCTTATTACTCAAACACCATTTCATTGAGCGAAACAAGATTGTCTATGCTTAAAGTAGAACCTAATGCAAAACCAGTAAGCAACAAATAGTAATAATTGTTGGCAGAGTAATGACATGGTGGACCTTCAAAGTTAAGGTGCCCATCATGCCCCGCTCTCCCCTACTGGAGAACTTGTAGAACTTCTAGAGTGGAAACAAATCGAATAGTTCCGAAAAGTGACGTCACAGGAGAATTAGTGGCACGAGCGAATTTGGGAAAGGTCAAAATGTCACAGCTCAGAGAGGAATGAATGGAAATGAATTGGAATGGAGGTGGATTGGATAGGGGAGCATTTATTGCAATTATACGACAGGAAACGGGCCATGATGCACAGTGAGTGAACAGGGTCAGTGTGTATTAATACAGCAGCATTATCCTGGTTAGATTATGGTGGCACCTCGTATTAAGACCACCATATCCTGTCCGATAAGGTCATTTCTGACATTTTCTGTGATAAAGCCACTAAATATTGGCTTTGATGTAATGAACTAGATGCGTGTAAAATTAAAATATGTCAAATGGTTGGAATGATGATATAATTGATATTATATGTATACCATGGTGAAAACTCAAATTAAAAGTTGTATGGTCTTATGGACTAGTTTTCAAGAACTTTTTCAGATAGCTTTAAGATGGTTGTCATAATGTCTACATTTTGTTTCAAGTCAAAAATCGGTTAGATATCATTTTCAGTTCTGGGGAATGTCATGTTGCCCCATACCTGTGGTCTTACTAAGAGGTTTCTCTGTACATAGAAAAAGATAAATTGCTGGGGAGGGGGTTGTAGTCAGTGACTTTTTAAAACAAACAAAAAGACTTAAAAGCATGTCTGTGGTTTTTATACTGCACTCCCATATTGCATCGTTCCACATAAAAAAGTAAAAATAAAAAGTGGGAGTGTAGGTGAAAAAAGATAAATAAATTTAGGAAAAAGGGTTAAACCGACTGTTTGAAGGTCCTTGGAGTTTTTCATCCATTAAGTACTTCTTTTTTTTCTTCATTTTGTTTTTCATATATTGCATATTTCCCTGCTCTGTATTAAAATGTCATGTCAAATGTAGCCCTGTTAGCTCTTGGCAATTAGCTGTCTCCCTGTGAAATGGATAGCTGATGTATGGCATCCCCCTATACCCCACTGGGTGTTTGCTTTCCTATATATTTTTTTTCACTTTTCCATATCGTCATAATGCACAGGGCAAATTATCATGTGGGAAATTATGGGCCACAAGTGACATGATTGCTGGGTGCTCCACATTGAATACAGTGCCATGCCAATCATCAAAGGGCAAATTGCTCTCCCACCCACCACCTCCCATAAACCCTCTTTTTACAAAATGATGGAAATTCATATACATGTAATTCCGGGATATATGTGTGAGAAGTGAATATACTGAATACCCTCAAATGCTGTGACATGTGCCAAAACTTCTGACTCTTTAATAATTCTTAAACATACATCATGTATTATGACAATTTGTGAAAGTGGAAGTCAAAAAAATTCCATGACCCTAAACATATTTTAACAAGATAAATTATCCAAATAACGTGTTGGAATATAATGGTACAATTCATCATTATTCATTAACTGTTGATTAAATGTGTTTGGTTTACAAATTATTTGAAATGATCTGGGGATATTTTATGATGCTGTCAAAAGGAATCCACAATTCTTGGTAATGTATCATCATTAACATATGTATTGTTCGTAGAATTAGGGGCAAATTGTGTATGGAATCAATTCATCATTTGAATTCTGTAAAATTGCATGGTACAGGCTTGTATAGCTAACATTTTGGTATAGTGCTTGGCAGTTCAACATATTTTTGTACAAAAAATTTAAGATAATTTTTAAGGGCATGTAAATCACTCCAAGTATAATTTGAGATAAGCAATGAGATAAAAGAGTACTCTATCGTACTTATCATTCTACTAGGAGATTGGTATCACTCTTTCAAGCAGTGATTGAACTCTAGATACACGAGTGGACTTTAAAATTGACCCTTAAAAGAGAGAAAGAAGTTTGAGTGTATTTTGATATATCGGTCTATGCATGCTATAAGGGGGGGGGGGGGAGCAAAGAACTGAAAATTATTATGCAGCAATGGTGTGTATACATCCTAATTTTGCAGTTATTGAGTTTTAAGAAGGGCGTGTTTCTGCAATGTGCTAGAGAAGTGCATTATTGTGAAAATATGCAGAGATGTGCCTTTATTAACTTTTCTAAATTGCATCCTTGCTCAAAAGGTTTATCTCAGGTAACCTATATCTGACTATATCTATAAATGACACCACATGTAATATCAGCTGCTCATAGAATCTATATTCTATACATGTACAAGTGTTGTATATTGAGCCAACTCTATTATAACCAGTTATGTGTATAGAGTGGATATTTAACTGCCTGCTTGGTGTGTAGGTATTGATTGACCTGGGCTACTATCATTGAGTATCACAGTCAGGCTAAATGTCAGCCCACTATGTGTAGTGGACCAATGAAGTGTGTTATCAGTTTTGATGCACTTTTATTCATGGTTTTGATATCAGTTTATTGCACACCAACAATCATTGATCAATTGATGTTCGATCATCCCCACCAAAATATGGAGCAGGTCTCTATTTCTAAGATGAATTGCAAGAATTGAATAGAGACTCCATGATTGAATGAACTATTTTATGATTTTTACCCAGAAGGCTACACTTTTTAGCCTACACCAAAGACTGACGTTTGTAATATAGCAGCTACACGTACCTCCTGATCACAGAAACTTCTTGAGGTCCTGGCTAGTAAATCTGGCTATAGTAAACCTGTATCTTGGATCACATATTTCCTATGACCTATAGGGACCTAGCTGGTCCTTGAAAGACTCCTGGTTCAGCCTTATCTTTGACATGATATGCAGGTCTTTCTGGTCAAACTAACACATATGATAACCTCAATTAGTAGGCCAAAGATGATGCATTGTATGTAGCAACTTTCCAGCAATATGTATCCATACAATGAGTATATATGACAGTGTTTCTGAAAATGTGTATGTGGTTATGTGTGAAATATCTGAAGTTACCACCTGCATTGAGCTACAAGGTCCATGCCTCCTGTGTGGTACTGTACATTGCAGATCCAGCACCAGTTACTTCAACAGGTGATTGGATTGAGCAATGAGCATAATATGCTTCAAGCTTGTTGCATTGATAGGTTACAGCTTACATTAAATATATATATATATATATAACATGGAGGCAGTATTTATAGATTCGATCTTGGGGAGTCTGGTACCTGTGTGAATATTTTTGAAATCTATAATTATGTACTAGCTGCTAGGTGCTAAGCATACATCTCCTTCAAAAATCAGTGGAATAAATTTAGGAGAGGGCCTGTTGAGGAAATATAGTCCAACTGTGTCAGAACGGTACAGGGCAGGCATTCAGGGGAAAATGTGACTGTACTGGGAAAACACAGTAAAAGTTTTGATTCCTCACCAGTTCCATGGCAGGCTGACTAAAAAAATCCCTGACTAAAAATAGTGACTTTCATGATATTTTTGGTTGAATTGTTGGACCTCTTGGATGAGTTATGTAACTTGCAGATAGTTTAAGGCTCAGAGGTTGTCAGTGTCACTTATATATAGGAAGCATTGAATATAGGCCCATGGGTTATAGGCTATAGCATGACCCATAAAGCAGCACTACTATTTTAAACTGAAAACTTATCGACTATTTATTGATGGATATACCTTGTAAATCTTTTCAGCAAAGTAAGTCAAAATGAAGCTCATTGACCATTGTTGAACTGCCACAGTGAATATCCCTGCTGTGCTATTGCTTGATTTTATCTAGAACATATTTCCAGTTCATTCAGACAACTAATAATATTTTACTTCATTCATATAGCATGTGTCAACTTCTCAAGTCATTTTTGGCTGCACTCTAAAAAATGTGGGGACAAAATCGGTTTTTTAGATTCAAAATGGTTTTTTGAAAAACCAAATTTCAATGCAAAACCAACATGGATTTTTAAAAAAATCCATGTTGGTTTTTTGCATTGAAGTTTGGTTTTTCAAAAAACCATTTTGAATCTAAAAAACCAATTTTGTCTGAAATTTTTTAGAGTGTGCACCTCTTTCGGTGGGCTAGTTTTTGCCAATTTCAAGATCTGTTCAGTCTTTTCAGAGTCCGCATAACTGTGGTTTGGTTGAATTCTGGGACAATGTGAATATATATGATTCACTGGAAGATTGGAATATTTTGTGGGAAATTCTCATCTTTAAGGAATTTAGTTGTTAGTACAGAGATGTAAGAAGTAAGTCAAGTTATTCAAACATTCCTGATCTTTCAACAAAAAAGGTAAATGAGACAAGGTCACATGAGTTTGAATTGATTGACAACTAGAAATTTCGAAATTTGAAAGAAGTTTGGAGACTGTAGCCTATATTGTAGTTGTGGTCTTATGGATTGAGTGAATGCACGTGGGAGTTACATGTAGCAGAGAGCATTTTAAAACCAGTGGGGCATGAAATATGATCTAAGAGAACTCTTGTGCTTGAGTTGTGCACTTTCAAGTTCAATTTGGGAATTCACCTTTGAAGGTGGATGTCTGTCAATGCTTGGCATGTGATATTTCTCAACTTTCCCTGATTTTTCTCAAATTTTTCTCAAATTCCTTTCAAATTTTTGTCCCATTTTCTCAGATTTTTGTCAGATTTCTCCTGCCTCAAGGATGCTGAAGAGGATGTTAGTGGGAGTCCCTTTTGCAAGTGACTTTCAAAATTTGGAAATCCCCTGTCAGACCTCCGAGTGGCTAGAAGGGGATAGCCCAGTGGGTGGAATTCCTGTGGTCCCAAACCATACCTGTGGTCTGAGACAAACCACAGAATGGCATGCCAGGTTACCCTTGGTCAACCTTGGTCCCCCTTGGTCATTCAGGTCACAGGCTTCTGCTTGCTGCAGTCTAGTGTGTCCAGTCTACATGGTCTACATGGTCTGTGGCTGTATAGTGTCCAGTCTGTGATTTTGCTTCCACAACTCTGAGCTTCTGACTTGACAAAATGGTCGGTCACTCATGTCTGTGCATTTAGTGAGCACTTTGGATCTCTGTCCAGAACCAGTATGGAATTTATATTCATCCAAGATCAGTACTGGATATCCTAAAGTCGAATTCAAGACTGTATTTTAGCAAAAACGTGGATGATAATATTGATATGCAAAACTTTATGAAGTCATATTGTGTGTTATCCTCCAACAGGTACTGCGCAGGAGGGTGATTGTGTGTATACAGTACAACTACTGTCAATATGTGCGTTTAAGAATGACTTCTAAAGAAACTTGAAGAATGTTCAAAAGATCGAGGACGAAAGATCAATCACAAGTCAACAGAACATCGAACAATGGATTAAAATCATTCTACAGACCTGGAACTAATTTTGGTGTTTGGAATATTTGACTTTGCATTTGGACTACTTGGTAAGTTGCTTCTGGCACACAATCTTTGAAGAGCAAATTGGAGGATTGTCAGGATACTTCGGAGCATCTATTTCCACTACCCTACGTCTTGCAGGTGTTATTATATTTCTACTCTTTTGACCTCTTTCGTCATAACCTGTAGTTTTGGCTTCCGAAGCTCCCATTATATCTGTGTAAATAATGGTTGTATGCCAGTTTAATGCTTTTGCCAGTTTTCAGCAAGCACTCTGAGAAAAGCAACTTTCCCTGAGTGTCAGCAAGTTGCATAGCAGGGCTATTAGTAGTGTTTAGGCCTACTAACCGTTTACTATGGCGTTCAGCTTTCTTTTCCATTATGCGGGTCTGTTTCAACGTGTGTGGTGGGAAGATGCTTCACACCTGAAATTCCTGAGCTATTGAAGATCACAGCCTCTCTTTGCTAGCATGGTGTAAGATCTGAGATCAGAGAATCAGAGGTGGCAGACTGGTGCCTCTTGGCTCATCCAGGGTATTACTTGCAAGTTGGGGGTACATGATGTATACAAATGTAAGGGTGAGCTGCAACAAAACAGAAGTCCACTATCCCTGCAATACTAATCTACTACTCCATGTACTGCAGTGGTATAGCAGACCCCATACCTTTAATGCTTTATACAGTGCATATTGTCATGCCTACTGTACAAGTACCAGAATCATATTCGCCAACCCTGTCTCTATCTTCAGTTCAAATGCCACATACTGGGCAACCCTGTTGCGTAATTGCAATCTTACCAGCAAACCTTGTTCTAACTCCAAAATTGCACCAACTCACCCTGTTCCAACTCCACAGTCACCAACCAAGTTCTAACTTCAGAATTGCACCAGTTAACCCTGTTCAAACTCCACAACCCACCAGCCAACCCTGTTCTAACTCCACAATTGCACCAGTAAACCCTGTTCAAACTCCACAACCCACCAGCCAACTTGTTCTAACTCCAGAATTGCACCCGTTAACCATGTTCAAAATCCACAACCTACCAGCCAACCCTGTTCTAACTCCACAATTGCACCAGTAAACCCTGTTCAAACTCCACAACCCACCAGCCAACTTGTTCTAACTCCAGAATTGCACCCGTTAACCATGTTCAAAATCCACAACCTACCAGCCAACCCTCCACATAACCACATACTAGCTTGTTGCGACTCCGCATATTAGCCAACCCTGTTGCATCTCCTAGCATATCACATGTGATCTTGGGAGCTGCAAGTTTTCTGATGGGGAGATTTATGGCCTGTCCCATGATTGATGGAAGGAAGGCTGGGATCATACTAGGATGCCTCTGTAACCTCTGATCTTTGCTTGAACTGTGCAAGATGTGTGCTAGATGGGGGATCAGGGTGCATTTTGCAGCGTCTTCACAGCATGAGGGATCATCAGGATCATCTTGAGGGATCATCTATTTCACCTCATGGGATCATCTTGGGTATCATTTTGGCATCATCTTAGCAATATTGGCATTGTGATGAAATGGTGGAATCATGGTGGAATACAAATCCAGTGGTATCCAAGAGGTTGGGCGATGCTGCATCTTCCTTGGCAAGAGTCACTGCAGTTGGTCCTTTACTTTTTAAGAGACCCGGACTCCTGATTCAGTGAAATGAAATGATGTGGCTGCTTATGTTTACCAGTGAATGAATGAACACATTTCGAAATACATGATTCTGTGAGGGGGGTGGTACCAATGTGATACTATCAGATAAATACACTGCCCCTCCCCCTTTTCAGGCCTTTATGGTACTGCTCAGTCCTCACTCCTCGGTCATGCACCCTGCCAAGACATGGGAGTACGCGGTCATGCTGCTCTCCAGCTAATTACAAGCTAGATATGAACCTTTGTATCAAATCAGCAGTGTAGTCATGAACTGTTTAGTAGTGTTTGCCATGATCACCATGCTATCTCTCCACCATGCATGTCCAGTGACCTTGTGACCTTCTATATGTCCCATGGCACTAATCTCAAGGACATCCAGATCACCCCCACGTGACCTTGCCATTGACCTATGGGGTGACACCCCCCCCCCACCCACCAACTTTTAACTTAGAACATGTATCTTTGTCTTGATGGGAACTCCAGCTTTCCCACGCTGACCGATACTCATGATCATGGTTGGTCAGTGGTCATGGACCCATAATTGGTATTGTATATGTTTACTTGTTACACTAGATGTATTCAGCTATACAGTGTAGACTGTCAAATGATGGGTCTATAGTTTGCACCTCATCACTCTATGGTCATCTCTTATATTAAAATTATAACGTAAGGGATTTATCTCAAGTTATACTCAATGCCTGGTCTTCTAATTTTCCCTGAGCCTTCCTTTGCCCTTTACGGCAGAACTCTCCCCTTTTCAAGGCCATTGCACTCTTTTACATGTCCTAATTAATGATAATTAGTTTTAAGCTGATTCCTGCATTATACACAAGAGGGCAACACCTGCAAGGTCTCTCCCACTTCACTTGCTCCCTTCCTTTCACCACAATTAGCACTTGCAGTTTAAAACTGCCATGGCTATTCCATCTAACTCTGCAGCTACATGTATCTCTCTGTCTATTACATTGTCCTGTTCCCTCCAATTTACGGGAAAATTACTAGTATAACATTATAAGAATTACCCAGTAGTATTCGCAGATCAGAAATCAGAATGACAATGCAATTTGCTCTGATCAGAATGAAATCACAAGTTAGACCAGGTCTGCCAATGGTCAGTTCATGGGTCAATGTCCTTTCATTATTACCAATATCGATCATATTGTAGTGAATTTGTTCTGCTGTTATCATAAACACCGATGTCAGGAACTTATTCAATACACCTGGAAGGTGCAAATATACTTATGGTCCCAGTCATCCAATGCTTGTAGTCTTGCATTGAGACAGACATATCCTGTCCTGTGGACATTTAATAAACTCAGAACCTCTGAGCTGGAGTGCAGCCATTTCAAAATCAATCAGTCGTAAAAATGTTACTGAGTGAACTGATTGTAAATGTGGATCTCCACCTGCAGGATAGTGTGGAGGCAGTGCAGAGGCAGTGCACCTTTTATTACTTTATAATCATTGCTATCATCAGCTATTTCTGTAGCTGCTTTTCACTCAAAGGATTTATGTTTCTGAGTGCTGCTTATGCCCAAATTTAGATGCTTTGCTCATTTGCATCTATTGCATACTTGATCAATTTCTGGGCAGCAAATTGCAATGCAATGTAGGTTTATTGATGCTGGACCTTGGATAATCCATGGATTAAAGTGAATGTACACGAATATTTTGGTGGTTCTTGGAATTGTTTTGAAGTTCTGGAAAATGCTTTAAAAGGTTGAACTATTGAGTGTTCTATTGAGTGACCTGCTTGGTTCCCATGAATCGTAGGTGTCTACTGACAATTGCTGATTGATTAGCAGTCTTGATGGGGCTAATCCCTGTGTATGGTGTGCCACTGGTGTGGCCAGTGAGCTCTGGGGGATTGACCTAATCCTCTGCCTGCTTCAAATCAACTGCTAGCCCACTGCAAGCTCTGTTGGCCCTGGAACTGTGCGGAGAGCCAAGCCTGCAGCCAAGTGCCACTTTTGCCCTTAATCTCTGTTAGGCATGGAAGTATTGTGTGCTTCACCAGCCCATCATGGAGTTAGCTATGGCTTAAGTAAGGGATTTTCACACACTGCTTGTCTGACTAGTATCCAGTACTCAGCCAGAGACTGCAGTTGCTAATGGGGTTTTCTAATAAGAGTAGACTATCTGCTCATCCTTTGGAGACTGCAGTGGATTCCAGTTTTCTGTCACTTTTCCAGTTTGAAGGTAGCTTGAAGGTAGCAATAATTCCTAAGAATAAGTAGATAAGTGAAGTAAGCATACAGACTGAGACTGCATTGCTTTTAGGAGGCATTTACAGTTGAGTTGAAGTTGACCATTACTATCTTAACTCGAAACTGGATACTCTCAGAGGCAATACAAATGCAGTAGCTTCTGGTTAGGAGCATCCTCCCATGCAGTTGTCTTTGCAGGGTGGCTAGGAGGGAAAAACTCCCAATGCTTGAAGTGCATCCCCAGCATCAGCGTTGCTTCAGCATCATTAGCCTCTGGGAGTCTGGGCCAACATAAAACCATGACCTATTCGTCCAAATGGTTACTGCTATTTTAGCAAGCTATATGGAGCTCTTGGACTCCTGGAAGATGAAACAATTGCACGGGAGTATGCTGGCATTGGAAGTTCAATGAATTGCTTAATTGCTTAAGAGTTGCTAATGCATTAATGAACACTCTGATAATTGTCTGATTCATCTTGTTACAGCAGTACAGGTGTGGGCATGTCACATCGCAAGATTAACTCTTCTTTTTGGGAGCCTGGAAATGTGTGATACAGCCATTGTTTTGGGCATGTTTTAGCATGTGAAGCCGAGGTGAGGCTCCCCTGGAATACCCAACATTTATACTGCGAGCTTTATTGCAAGGCTTTATGTAGGAGCATGGGCTATGGCAGGTATAGTTTCCATGGTTGGAGTCAAGCTCTGTGGTGTAAGGGTATATGTGTATCATGTGTATAGTTGAGATTTATTGGCCAAGTAACGTCATTGCTAGCTATCTAGATTGATCGGGCTGTCAAGTTGAGTTTGTCCTTGTAATTGAAACCATTGAGCTCAGCTTGATCCTCATTAAATCACTTTCTTGGCCAATGGCCATGTCAGCCCGACTTTATCCTAACAATGTCCTAACAAAGTCCTGACTATGTCCTAACAATGTCCTGTAGCTCATGTGCCAATCATTGGGTTGTCCAATGAATTTAATATATGTGTCAGGTGATCATGATCACTTAGTAAATCAATTGGATGACTTGACTTGGCTCTCTTTGAGTTGCCTTTTACAATCGCCAAGCATTGACCTGAGCTATTCATCATTTATCCAAGTCAACTCGGAGTAACTCGGAGCTAATCAGGCATGAAAGATCCTAAGTGGGTTCCTATAAGAAGGATCATATCTTCCAATCTACAATACAAACATTTGTAATACTTCAATGCTGCATTAATATGATATGGAGTCCAACGTTGCACAATTTCTTCAAGATATATATACATAGCTTGTTCTAAGTTATGACAATGGAAATATTATCAAAACTCAATACAATACATTAAATATTGCAAAACTTCCAACATGAGCTGCTTACGTTTTTTAAATATAATTTATCACAAAGATCAGTTACGCAACAAAATGAATTGAATTGAGTACCCCTATGAACTGAATTGACCTCCTTCCAAAAAATAAGTGAAGTGAATTGAATTGAATTGAATTGGCACTGATGGCCAATTGAATTGAATTGAATTGCACATAGCTGAATTGTGCCCATCACTGATATGGACTTGCAGTGAGGTTCAATTTGTACCATAATATATAGCTTTCCTAGATATAACACCAATGAGATGATTAATTTGCATGCAGGCACAATGATCTGGTGAAATGAGGATCCAACACCTCACCTGTTCCCTCTGCTAATTGATGGCTGTGTTGCATTGCGAATTGTTGTGCATAAAAACGATTTATTGCAAGGCAGCATGGTGCCAAGAATGAATATACCCTGGTAAAAAGTGGTATGGCAGCTAAGGCTCAACATAGGCTGCTAATACTAAAACATGCTAATATGCATGAGATTGCTTCCCAGTTTTCTTGTTGTGCATGCAGTATATATGATGCATTCGTTGCAATGTGAGAAACTTGGTTTATGGGCATGTTTCAAGTGACAGGTGGATTTGGGATTGAGATTCTGTAGCACAGCTGCACTGCAACATTATGAACCAGAGCCTCATTGGAACCAACAGGTACTGCAGAGTTCAGACTGATGTTACTCCTCCTCAGTGTTCTGGGGTACTCCCAGTGTAGTCCCCAGGGTCCTAGTAATCGTGTAGTCTGCATCTGCACTGTCTCTGCATCATGTCACTACAGAACCGAAATATTGAGGCAGTGGAGTTACAAGTATACCGTGTGACTCCACTGGGAGTCTGGGATTCTGTATGAAGATACATGTACTGGGATTCTGCAAGGAGATATCAGGATTCTGCTAGGTGATGCCAGGATTCTTCAAGGAGACACTGGAATTCTGCAAGGTCTCAAGAGATAGGATTCTGCAAGGCTCTGCTGTGTGGCCTGTGCTTATGCTACTCAATGATGCACATGTCTAGTGCATGTCTAGTGAACATGCTTGGTCTCTGAGGAATAGCATTAGGGTATGCTTGCTATTGGAGGCTGAGCCAACTGTGGAAGTCTATAGAGTATCTTCAAGACATGACAAGTACAAGCAGATGACAAGTTGACACAGAGCCATGTGCATATTCTTCTAACAGCTGGAGACTTTGACTTGCAACCTGCACGATGGTCCTGAATTGAAGTTGAAAAGAGTTGGGGAAAAGTTTTAGCTGTGAAAATCCTGGAGTTATTCGAAAAATTACTAAGAAGTTCTGCTGCTAACAGGTTAGTGTGTTGGCAATCACTTTAATTTTCTTTCCGCTGGAAAGTTTGCAGCATATATATGGTGCATTGTTGCAGTAATGTAGCAATCAGCCAGCAGTGTAGCACGCAGTGTAGCAAGCAACGTGGGAAGCAATGTGGAAAGCAGTGTAGCAAGCAGTGCAGCAAGCAATGTAGCAAGCATTGTAGCAAGCAATGTAGCAAGCAATGTAGCAAGCAATGAAGCCAGCTATGAAGCCAGCTTTGTAGCTGACATTGTAGGAAATGAGAGGAGAGGAGGCAGTTAATTGTATTTGTGGCACTGGTCCAACTCAGGTTGTAGTGAGGAGAGGTCTGCGGTCTGTCTAAAGGTGAATGACCGCTGTCTATCACCAATGGCTAATGTGGCCTCACCACTCGCTATGTAGGGCCTCCAGGTGGCCCCTGACCTTTGGCAACTATCGATAACTATTTGTAGCTATCTCTAACTAATGCTTATATCGCCCATTTGTCTTCAACAGAGGTTGGAACATAGGGCATGATTGATAGATGATAGGTACCGATGACACTGGTATTATAAATTGAGTCCTGTTTATATTCAACCAAAGACCTTGTATTTTGGTTAGACATGTTACTCCCTAATAATATATTCAACGGGTGTATACTGCAAGGAAAAACGAAAGAAGATCACTCCACTGTTGCACAGTCTACAGAGCTCATGGGGTATTGTTTCGTAAGAGTAACTTGTCTTATCAAAAAATATTTTTGGTTGTACACTTGAGATCTCTTCAACAGTCCTGCAGTGCTTTGTAATGGATGGATATTGGATACATAGTTCATTGCACTGGGAAAATATGGAGATTGTAAAGTCAATATTACTATTGGCTGTGTGCATTCATAGGTGTGTGCCATGTCATGATAGTGTGGCAATTAAACAACCGATCAATAGGACAACACAGTACAACGCAGTGCAACACAGTCTGCAAATAGCTGCAATCCCCTGCACGTGTAACCAATGACCAATAGGGGACTGGTGTGTACTATATAGGCAGATGCATCTAGAGTAGTATGTTACTCTATGTATGAATGAAATAACGTAAAATGTGCATGGCAATGAAGGCATATTGGCAAGAATTCTTGAAGTGCCACTGGGTGACTGCTCACGTATTTTAATAGTTTTTTACCCATTGTCTAATTAAGTAAGTGCCCTAATTAGTGATTAGCCACTGTTTTCAATTGAGTCTGCAATGTATGCTACATCCTCCGTATAGCTTGGGACATGGCTTGGGGATGATAAGAACAGGGTCAGATCTTCAGTGACACTTCTGTAGTATTCATTTCCACGTGGCTTTGCATTGGCTGTGCATCGATCTGACACCTACACCTTTCTGGATTCACTTCCAATTCACTCGGATCGCTTGGACTGAATGCAGTACTAGTGCCTAAGCCCTGTTCTGCAGTCCAATCCATATTCAAGTATTTGCCCAACAGATTAACTTGGCAAATTCACTGGACTGTGCTAGGGGCATGCATACTCTCTTGTAACTTAGTTGTAAGCTTTGGAATTACATGTAATACGTGATGCATGTCAAATAGAATGCGCCTTCTAGGACTAAAAGTCTTCCTATAATTTCAATCTAACGCCGGTTTGATGTGTTCCTGTTATCCTGCACTGGATCCTAAAAGGTCTCCTTCAAATGTTGAATACATGTGGTAGGAAGGACCAAAAAGAGAAAAGCACCAATCTGCTATTTGCACACCCAAGAATGAAATTCATTCATACCCAGTTAGTAATCTTCTGGTATTTGGTTTCATCCCTCTATTACATTCAGCTATTTTTTTTATCTACATACATTGTATTTCCAGTTATTCTATGGTTATGCAGATCAAGCCATGGAGCTGCAATACAATCATGATCTGGCTGAGTGAAACATGCATGGGTACATCATTCAGACAGACGGTTATTCATGTACAATTATACTCCCAAATTGGACTGGTATCAGTGTATACTACTGCATTAATTATATGCTCCCTGCTGATATCAGATGTATCATTGTGCCACATTTGTTTAATTGCTAATTGGTGGTGATTGCATAATATGTATTATTGCAAATTGTGTTGATTTAAAATAATCCATTTGAGTGATTTGAGTGATCACATCATGCATGAATGCATATGCTCATGCAAATTGATACAATACATAGAAACAATAAGGTTCTCTTGAATATATGTTTTTCTAGGCTCAGTTGTACATACATTTCAGACATTAGCATTAGTTTTGTTGTGTGGTTCTGTTGTATGGTATTTCTGCAACTTTTGTAAATAGATGCAGCTGGAAGGGAATGATGAATGGTCGGACAGGATGCTGCCATGTTAAGTGACCCCCCCCCCCCAGCACTACTTCTGAAACATACTTTACATGTGCATACCCCTGTGCTCCGTGGAACATACTTCTCTATCTATATTTCTATTGTCTTGCAGGTCTACCCAGCAATTAGCAATTATTGCATATGGATTAATATAGATTAAATTCTAATTTATTACATTACTCAGTAATTATGCAAATATGTCTGATTGTTGTAATACAAATTAATTGGTTCTTGGCTGTGTGGTAAAATCGTTGACCTTTCGATCAGATAGGGTGCAAGAGGATGTGCATAAAAAAAGGTTCAAAGTCACAATGTGACATGTTTCCAATGGTTATATGTGATATTGGATCCTGGCTTGTAAAAACTCTGTAGCAAAGGTCACAGAATTGAGTATGCAAAAAATGTAGAAAAAGTGCAACCTCATATATAGTTTAGGGATAGAGTTACATTTGTTAGGACTGCCATTGAGCAATAGTCCACTAACCTACATTGTAGTCTGTGCTGCAATTATGTTTATTCATATATGCACTGGGTGTAGTTTTCTGATAATGTTGAAATTACTAGAAAATTGGCCAGACCCATTTTGGAAATAGCATGTATTTGGGGCTGGATGAGTGAGTGGCCTGCTGACCTATCATGCCAAGTGCTATAGTTTATGCAACTCAAATTGTCATAGAAATTAACTATAGCCAGAGAGTAGTCTCTCTCTACATATTGTCATTTGTGGCTGCTGAATAAAAACTAGAAATTGATGTGCATAGAAATTGCAAGTGAGTTTATGAAGTTTGCTACATATTACTAATTAACTATCAGAACTATAATCAGTATATTACTGTTATACGTATGATGCAATTGATCTCTGTACATTGTTATTTTGTAGCTACTGAACACTGCTGAACAGAATCTGAAAACCTGCACTGAAATATGTAAAGTTACATGCCAGTTGTCAAAGAATTTGATGAAGTTGACTGCATTTGATAGCATACTGTCTTTCTTAGTCACTACACTACATAAGCCTATACTACATTTGATGCAGTCATTCAATTTCATTGTAAGATCCCCTTTGAATTGCAATTTCTTGTGAACATGATATCATTGGATTTAAAGATTTACCATGGGATTGCTCAGTTGAGATACGATCCAAAGTATGCCCAGCACAGGTTTGTCAGGAAGCTTTGTCAACCTGTATAACCTATCTTTCCTTGCATTCAAGTTGATTCAACACCAAACACTGCACAGATATCTTCTTATGACTTTTTTGAAGTTTTTTTTCTGATCTTTTATATTTACTTTTTATCCTGTAGCTATTTTAGAATTATACTGCTTTCAGATATATTCTTATGGCGAATCATAAGAAAGAAGTGAGATTTTAAAAAAATGGAAAAATTTCTTGTGTTTGAAGAAACTTGGCAAATTCAATAGAAGTGCATTTCTGTAATGCCTCAGAATTCCTGCCAGTGGGTTGGAGTGCAATTGTGGACTGTACATGCATTCTGATTCTTGATCTGTAAAAAGAGACTTGAACACATGGTAATGAGATCCAGGGGCATTTAAGATCCAGGTGCATTTATGAGACAATGATTTTGTACATGCATACTTGAGATGTCTTTTTGATTTTATGTGGCTTTTGAATATATATAATATCAATAGAGAATCATTTTGTGTGTAACACTATGAGCAGTTGGCAGAGAAATATTTTTTAGAAAAACAAATCAGCACCTGTTAAATATCCATTTCCCTGAATTTATATCAGCTGTCAAATCGTCACAAGTTATAGAAATGAGTTCTTAATGCTGTCAAGAGATATGTTGGTCTTTCATTTATCGTTTTGTGTGTATAAGCTGTCGTATTATGATCTGTGCTGCAACACAATGTTGAATTGAAGACATTTCTGTGAGATCTCAAATGGAGCCATTTCAGGCTTTCAGTGATTCTTTAAAATTAAAATGTAGTGTAATTATACTGTAATATAACAATTTGCATTTCAGTTGTATAGCTGATAAAAAGATAAGTTTGCAGATTGACTTCTTTTAAGTTATTTTTTTGCCCTTTTGAATATATTCTTCTTAGCACATCTCCAAGTGGCTTTTATGGTCTGATTGCAGTTGCTTTTTTCAGCCCATTCATCTTCCTTTGCTAAACTTTGTAGCCTGCCACTAATGTAAATAAAGAGATTGAATGGGAAAGGTTGATAAAGAATCAGAATAAAGAGTTAGAGAACAGGAAAGTTATGATGTGTAGCTCTGATTTATAGCTGTGATTTATCTTCAGTGACCTTGTGTTTTGATCTTGGGTGTCCATTTGGCTGGAATATATGTCATAAGAATTGTGATTAGTACATCTTAGGTTTTAATTTAAACTTTTGAACTGACAATATTTTATCTCTATGTGAACATTGCCTAAAGAAGTGGCACCAATTTGTACTGGAGGCCAGAACTCCCGAGGCCTTATTAGTATATGCTGATCAATATAAAACTTACGATGTCCTTGAATTGATTAACGTGTTTGAAAATTTCAATGAAGCTTACTTTCAATGCATTGTCGTGGTTAGCATGTCAGTTTTCAGATATGTTGTCCAGGCAGGTTCAACAGATCTCTGAAAACTTAGAATGCCATTTACCATGAACTGCCACGAAGAATATGACATCATTGTAGTTTCTGGGATATTGGCTGCTGACGCTGTGGTTTGCCCTGGTTGTAAAATAAATGAATAGTAGTATCCTTGTAGTTATGTACAGTCTAGTTAGTCGACAGTATTATTTTACATAATTGGAACTGGGATGCAGAAATTGCAGATGCTGAGAGACGCTAAGATACCCGATGGTTTATCACACAGCAAGGGATAGAGCTGTAAACTCGCAGGTATAAAGAGGAGTTATTGCAACTGAGTTATTAGAAATAAGTTATTGTTATAATTGGTAATAGGTTATAAGTATAGGAGTACTGGCCTTGTCAGTTGGATCAGTGGGTATGTGATTGACATTCATCATTTCACCGTGGATGCATGGAAAAGCATGGTAGATGTGGGAGGTGGTGCCCCGCCCCCTGCCCCAGCACATGATCACAGGATGAGGGTAGGGTGAGGGGGGGGGGAAGGGGGGTTGTTTAGGGGGAGGATGCTAACCAGTCAGCAGCCTCCAGACACACAACCATATCATGCATATAGCCAGCCACACTGCATGATGCTGCATGTTGCACATACAACAACCACGGATGTACTACCACCATTCATTGATGTGGCTATAGAGGATTAGGCGAGTTCAAGTTCTTGCAAGAGTTTTGTAATGGATCTATGTAACTCTGTGTATTGCTGGTTACTCCTCAGCAACTCCTGGAGTGTCTTTTGGACTATGATCACTGGTGTTTTGTGGTCTAATCAGGTTTCATGTAGGATATTTCATTCATACAATCATCTGTTACTCTGGATGTTTGACAGTTTGAATCTTGATCATGTGCATCAAGTTGGGACTTCACAGGATGTATTCTGCACTAAAGTTTGGATTATTGTTGTCACTAGAGGAACAATGCTCTGTTCTCTGGAATCTGGTGTTTCTAAAAATGGACTATAAACAATTATCATGTGCAGTGGGATCCACTGGATTGTGCACACAATTCTTATAACCATCTCACTGCACGGATTTAGACAGGACTGATTTTTTGCAAGTAAGTTTGTCTCAAGTTATTTTAACCCCACCACTCCTACACAGGCTACATGGTACATGGGAGGCTAGCCCTTGCACACATTCGTATGCTGAGCAAAAAATAGCTCATAGTTGTGAAGAAATCACCAGGCTGTCCAGTTGATTGCTGACTGACAGGTTCTGGGCAGCCACTCAAAAAACCCCTAGAACGTGCTAAGTACAAGGAATACACAGTGCATTGTGCCATGGGACGATTGCTGGAGCAGCTAGCCATGTATGAAAATGGCAACAAACTTTTTTTGAGTGGGCAATTTTTCAGTCCCTTTCAAACAACTTCTCTCTGTGAGGGCTCTGTCCGACTGGAGGATTTTTTCCATGTGGGTGATGTCTTTGCTCTCTCCGCTCTATGGGAGTGAAAAGAAAAAAAGTAGAGAAGAAAAGAACATAAAATAGGGGAAAGAAAAAAGTGTAGAAAGCTCTGACCTAGATCGGAATGTGAAGTATGTGGTAGAGTAGGTCAGTGCAGGCCCCGCCCCCTCCTGGGTCCTGCCACTTGAGCCTGGGTTGACAGTTCTCCCTCAATGCACAGCCATTCACCAATGCCAGAGTATAACTTGATCATTAAGGAACTGCAGCTAAAACTGCAGCTAACCCTTGTGGCAAAAAGATAAGTAATATATAGCACAGTGATATATAGCAATCAGGGGATTCCCACTCAAATGTACTGAGGTACTTGGTACTAGTTAGCCACTGCAATAGTACAGTGCATTGGAGTGCATGCTGGCAAAATGTATGTGGGTCGCACGAATCTCAGTGCCATGGAGAAGGGGGCGGGGCACTCAGGGTCACAGTGGGCCAAGCCATGCAGTCAGCTAGCCTAGCAGCCTGGGTAGAAAGGATCCAACCCCCCCCCCCCTGCCCCTTGTATTTATTTACATTCCAGACATTCCTTCACCCTCCGCTGCCTCTCTAAACTTTCACAGTGACACAGCTGACCTAGTTTCTTTAGATCTTTTTACGCTGGGCCCTTGGGCTGTAAGATAAGATGTATCATAGCACAGGCTGCCTGAGAGCCCCAGCAGTTGTTACTAACTGGTATATACGGAAAACTGTCAGCAGGAGAACATATCCACGATGTAGTAATATGAAGTGGAGCATTGAAAAATTGATTAGTGTTGCAAATACTTCAGATTGTCCCATACATGTTGCAGTACACCAACCTTGTGTAAAGGGATTAACAAAGTAGCAGAGCTTGAAACAGATAGCGGTGAGCAGGTTGGCCGACAGGAATGGCAGCCACAATGACAGCTTAGGCGACATGTCATGTGATTACATGCAAATGAGGTGCAAATGAGATGCAGATGAGGTCATCTCAATGTCACTGAGCCACACCCCCATGGCCATCCAATGGGATATCTTTGGCCTGTCACATGACTGGTCACCCTCCCTTGGTCAGCCAGCCCCCCTGTGCCACAATCTGTGTCCATGTTGCAGTGGTGGCCAGTGGTCTGCTGCAGCCTGCAGCTCCTGTTTCACATGTGACTGTGCTTAGGTCTCTTTATAAAAAAAAAATTCTTGTTACAATTTCTTGTTTGAGATTTTAAAAATTTCAGAAGCCAGTTTTTCAGTTGAGCTGCTCTTCACCATTTCAGTTTAATTTGTACTACTGGACATTTCTGTACAGTATCTGTACTCTTGCAGATACATGGCATAATTTATTTAAAACACCAAATAGGGAGAGTGTGAGGCTGTGAGCTCAGTGGTAGCATGCTGGGCTCCAATAACTGGGTCCACAATTTGAATGTAGCTCTTGCTGGGTCTCCTATGGCTATATATCGCATATATGGCTGTTTCAATTATCCAACAGCATAATACGTAACTTAATTAAGCCCCAATCATATCCATCCATCCCATATAACATCTTGCAACATTTCAAATATATTTTTATACCATTTATCACTATTTCAATATGCGAATTTTTTTGTAGGGACCATCTCAGATCTGTGTTATAAGCTCCAAATGAGGAAAGATTTTACAGTGGAGGTCCCTAACTAAAGGGGCAAAAAGAATCAGCCAAGTGCTATTCAGCTATTTGTCATCAATTTATGTGTACTGCAGTGGTGGAGCTTCCTGAATTTCTGGAGGGGGCCACTAGGAAGTTGGCCTTGCAGATATACTTTCCCTATAGCAGGAGTACCCTCCAAATTTACCTCCAATATTAGGAGGGTACTCATGCTACAGCGAAGGTAACTATGACTAAAATTTACAAATCAAGTATATATTTGCCCCTCTTTATGCTCAGCAGCTCCATCACTGCATGACCTTGGGAGCCACTCAACCATGCCTTACATGGTTGAGTGATTTGGGACCATACCCAAAGCACACCTGGAGCATAATATTATCCCATAGAGATTTCCTTTAAAAAATTATATAGCCTAAGTGTATAAAGATTTGAGATGATATAAGACAAGTGATAAAAGAAAACACTGTATAAGAACATTAGATATTCAACTTCTCACAAACTGACCAGTCTAAAAGTGTAATAATCCAAATACTATGCAAGCCACAACTAGTTTGTAATGGAAATAGAAATTTCATGTTCATGACAAAGAATATAAAAGGGCTTCTCATTGCTTGGTTTGCTGTCTATGTTAATAACACCTGTAATCAGGCACGCCACGCCTAATCATGAGGTAACATGTATTAGGTTTTTTAAATCACACACTCACAGTGGTACATTGGAGGTATACATGTAACTACACATACATAAAACATTATTTGAATATTTGGCAAATAAAATATGTGTTTGAAGAAACCTCAGTTCCCTACAATTCTTTTTTTAAAGAATTTCTTGTTATCACTACAACCAGTTTAATTAATACTTATAGTGTAGTACACGACTAGTAAATTAAGTACATAAAGTTGTGAGCACCGTCAGGAATAAATGAGGCTAGATATAGGACAATCTGAGAAATGTTTAGAAAATATTTACACAATGAACAAGACAGAGTATACACAAGCACACACAATGTAACAGTCCTTGGTTTAAATGATGGCGAAGGTTCCCTTTCTTGGCTGGGACGAAGTTTCCCCACCACAAGTTGCTTACGGCACCATACTAATATCAGTCAATAATATCGTAAAAGTTGGAATCGCACTTTCAGTATGTGCAGATTTGTCCGTGGCATTCCGCCATCAGACAGCACAATAGTTCACAGTTCCTCCTGTCATTGTCCGCAGTTCCTTGTATGGTGAAAAGAGGTGGTGCAGGTGCAGGACGGTGGGAATTTCGAAAGTTTTTTCGCACGAGGAGATGCCGCTGAGTGCGCATGCGCCGAAGCGGTGCGCTCCGTTCGGGAGAATTGGCGCGGTCATGCCGTTCACCACAAAATGGTTTTCGCTCCGTTGAAAACCTTGCTTTTGTGGAAGCATGACTCAACAACAAAATTTTTGGTAGAATAAAATTTGGTTTAATTAATACTTATAGTGTAGTACACGACTAGTAAATTAAGTACATAAAGTTGTGAGCACCGTCAGGAATAAATGAGGCTAGATATAGGACAATCCGAGAAATGTTTAGAAAATATTTACACAATGAACAAGACAGAGTATACACAAGCACACACAATGTAACAGTCCTTGGTTTAAATGATGGCGAAGGTTCCCTTTCTTGGCTGGGACGAAGTTTCCCCACCAAACAAGACACAACGTGGATTGCGCCAAGAAAAGGGGGAAAGAAGCAGGGGGCAGAGGCTCCAAACGTTTATAGCACCACAATGGAACGGATATATTTCTTATAGGCATCAGAGGACCATCGGCCCACATGCTGGATATAAGAATCACTCACTCCTCCTTTAAGAACCAAGTCGGTGGTCCGGCCTACCCGAAAGCTGTGCGTGTTGATTCGTCTCGTTCTGAATGACGACCATCCCTGGAGTTTTCTCAAATATTTCATCACAAAACTTCTAGATATCTGCTTCCCAGCTTTGTCAGAAAAGAAATAGTTACTTTTTGGGCGTTGTTTAGCATAGTTCCACAGCAAAGTGACCGGACATGACTGTTTCTGATTGGTCGCCTTCAGCTCCACCGTTTGGGGGGCTTTGGAATGTTTAAAGCTGAGAAGCGTCACCCTGACCAAAGAGGGGCGAACTTCTGGCGGTCGTAACTTGAAACTGACCTGATTTTCCCGTATAGCATGGTCAGATTTTCCCGATCGAGCCACCTCACTGATACGGAAACAGCCATAGTACAGGATAGACATCAACGCCTTCAGTAACGCCTTTGTGAATTGTGAAGTTCTGAGGCTGTCCACGAGGCCAATAAGTTCCTTAAGCATGTCCTCCGTCAGTGGATCCAACCTTGGTCTTGTCCGACTTGAATTCTTAACACCCCTCATAAACTTACGGAAAAGAAAAGTGGAGGTTGGGTCAGCGACCCCTCTAACCTTATGAGCGAACGAGATTGCTGAAACGTAAGTCAATATGGTCGAATACTGTTTCCCAGACTTCCTGAGATCCATGACAAACGCCATAACTGTAATTTCTGCCACTGGGTATGACCTCGAATAACGTGAATTAGTTAAGAACTTGTCGAATGCCTTCAAGTGGTGGTCGTAGGCCTTCAGGGTTGTCGGGGCCATCGACAGTTCCAAAGTATTAATTATCTTCAAGATGGTATCACTGCCTACGGGCACAGGTGCCTGGGGACCGGCACGGGCGAGGGGTTCAGACCATATCGAGTCAACAACTCTGGAGTGACCTGAAACCGAGAAATAGCGTCAGCTATGGTGTTATTTTTTGATGTTATGTAAACAATCTTAAATTTCACATTCTTCAGCATAAGATTCAGCACAAGGGGGCGGAGAAGTTTCATAATGGTGGGGCTTTTTGATGACTGCTTCTTAATGCATGCGACTATTGCCTGGTTGTCGCAATGAATCAAAATTTTCTGGTTGGCCCAGAGATGGCCGAACATTTGGGATAGTAGTAGAATGGGATAGAGTTCCCTGACGGCAATGTTTAGAGACTTCCAATGAGGATTCCACCCTCCTTGGACCCAATGGGGACCGTACGTGGCCCCGAACCCCAGGTCCGAAGCGTCGGAAAATAAGTTTATGTCGGCGTCACAGGCTTCAAAATAGGGCGTGATGACTGAAACCCCATTATAGTCCCTGAGAAACTTAATCCACATGCGGACATCCTCCCTTATGTCTTCTGTCACCCTTATGGTGGAAATCAAAGTAGTGCCCTTTGTAGCATCTATGAGTCGTCGGAGAAATGGTTTGCCTATTGGCACAACTGAGGTAGCAAAATGGAGCTTTCCTATTAAGCTCAGTAAGGACCTGGCTTTAACTGTGTCCTCTGTGAGTAGGGCTGCTGCATCCTTGCTGTATCGCACCAGCTTATCCTTCGGTAGACTAGCCACCATGGACCTAGTGTCTAAATGGATGCCCAGGAACACTAGCTGTTGTACCGCCATCTTAGAGGTCTTAGCATCCACCAACGGAATTCCTAATTCCTGGGATAGAAAGACGAATTTTTTCAGGGAGCAGTTGCAATCCAGCTCATTCGACTCCAAGATAAGGAAGTCATCCAGCACTTTCACTATATTCTTTATGCCGAAAACGGACATGATGTAGGCTAAGGCGTCTGAGATTAATTCAAAAATAGAACACGATTCAACCATGCCCATCGGTAAATACTTGTCATAATAATACACATTGCGCCATTTGAAGCCCAGTAGGTGGTAAAGACTTGGATGAATGGGAACTATCCTATAAGCTGATTCAATGTCCGCCTTGGCCATAAAGCATCCGCGGCCCAACTGGATAATAAGTTTTAGTGCCGATTGGAGGGTTGCATATTTAACCGTTTTATATTGTTGGTCTATCCCACCATTCACAGACGATACGTCGTAAGGATAAGAGAGATTGTGGAGTAGGCGGTAGGTGCCAGGTTCGGATTTCTCCCTCAATGATAACGGGCTGGACTTAAAGTTCTCGAACGGTGGCTCAGAATACAGTCCTGCAATCCTGCCTTTTGCAATCTCACTTGCCACCTTCCTGTCTACTGCTTCTGGGCTCAGATTTGCCGACTGGGAGTTGCGGGCCTCAAAGGGCCCCTCTTCTCCTGCAAAATGGAACTTGAATCCGTGCGTGAATCCTTCCACGATTTCCTTCTTGCTTGGGAAGCCCACCAAGAGCTTCGCCAGTAGGGGCACATTAACTGGCGTTACTACTGTAGACTGAACAACTGAAGATGTAGGTGCCCGTGGCATTCCGCCATCAGGCTCCACATCAGACTGGCACACATCTAAATGTTTACTACTCCTGGACAATGTAAGTTTTTGTTTTGTCATTGAAGCTTTCCCACAGCAACCCTTATGTGGATCACCCCGTAGCATTCCGCTATCAGGGCCACCACTTACCGGGGTCTCACATTTCCTCACACTACTGTTTCTTTTGCTTGGACTCTTTCGAGTCCCCCGCTGGTTGGGTATCCGACTTGCGTTGGTCTGGCCTCGACTTAGGCTGCTGGTTGCACATGTACTGGGGGTGTCTTCCTCCGCAATGAGGGCATTTGTGGGAGAAGGTGCAGGAAGGTATTGAGAATCGTTGGTTAGGGGAATGAAATGGGAAGCATGATCCAAGAGGCACTGCGTTGTTTTCACGTCGCACTGACTGTTGTCGCTGACGAAAGGGCTGAGGATGTGTCCTTGTGACTGCTTTGGCATACAGTTCCACTCGATTTTGTGAGTGACTGTAGCCAGCATTTACTTGTTGCCTCCTGAATTCTGCATCATAACTTTCCCAGCTGTGATACTCCTCCGCTAAGGACAGCACTGTGTCCATGTGGACGAACATGTCCTGGGGATCGGCGGTATTGGAGCGATGCATCTCTGACATCATTCGTAGATAGACTCGGCACCATGTTGTGACCGACATAGGTCTCGTGTCGGGCCTCTGTTGGCTAGAGCCGATTAGTGACTTTTTAGCCGTCATTTTGAAATCCAGGAAGTCTCCATTAGCAATCCTCTCGCAAGACTCTTTGTCCAGGGACATGTACAGATGTAATGCCTGGGAGCCGGATGTGGGTAAGGAATACGGGGTCGACTCACCAGCAGGACGTCCTGGAGGCAAGACACTACCGGGGGTTTGCCGCAATGAGGCTTCCAATTCAGCCACTCTAGCTTGTAGGCCTTGGATTGTGTTGTCCTCATGGCGTTGCTCCGGTGTAGCGAACACACTTTGATCAGGTTGAAGGGTGGGTGGCCGTCTTGCTGGCGTCACAACCCAGGGGGAAGTTGCTGGGGTCGCCATTTTCGCTGATGGAGTGAACCTCTGTGGGGCCTTTTTCAGGCGCTTTACACGTTTCTTAGGCGGCATCTGAAAGGACCAGGAAACTCGTTTAGTTGATGAACTCACAATGACATAATAACACTGACGATCTCCTCCCGTGGCATTCCGCCATCAGGTATAGGACCCAGTCACAAGTGATAAGGATGAAATAGATGTGTGAGTAATATCAGACAGTTATATCGGAGAAAAGGAAGTTCGTGGCAACATTGAACCGAAAGATATGTCACAAAAATGTGGTGACCGCATGTAACTTGTTGGAGTGTCACAAAAATGTGGTGACTGCGTGTAACTGATGGAAAAAATGTCACAAAAATGTGGTGACTGGATGTAACCAAAGTTCAGACTATTCATGAATGGAAATCAGTGTTACTGAGGCGTCTGCCTGGCATTGAAAGTGGTTTTAACCATCTTATGGATACACTTGGTGATGGAGCGACGGAACTTGTCCATTCCGATCTGAGTGTTGGGATGGATACCATCTGATGACCACAGGCTGCTATCCACAGGGACCAGATGGTCGTCTCTCCAAAATCCCTTGTGTTTGTGAAAAAATAAGTTAGGGATTGACTTAAGTTGTTCAGAGGTCATTAAATTCAGTGCCTCAGCCCTCTCCCTGTACTTCTCCGGGGGGATATTGCGAGTGACGTCCCTGGGGAGGATAGAGCAGAAGGCCACTGACCAGACATCAAATTTGGAGATCAGTTGTTCAGCAAGGGCAAGTTTAGAGGAAAGGATGTGGTCTAACGGAACAGTGGAATCGACATCATTATCTGGACGCCTCTGGCGTGCAGATACTGTCTCACAACGGCCTACTTCCTTGTGTTTTTCAGTTTCCTGTTGGCTGAACATAAGACATAGTGATGTACACAGTAAACCCATCAAACTTACTTTATGTTGCACACACGTGATCCAAGTGACTCAGACTGATATAGCAAACATATAGTGGATAGATCTACAGATATCACCCGGTGAATTGGTCCTTAACACCGAGAATAGCTGGAAATCTGTGTTGCAATCATGGAAAATTGACTGGATTCTAAATAGGACAATGTACTAGAATTATAACTGATATACTGTCCCTATGGCACACCAGGGAGGGGGGACCAGTCTACCAGAATCTGATATGCTTCAGCGCACACCCGTCATCAACATGCGGTAGCCACCTAGCATGCAAAATACGCACTAATGCTATTGGTTGAGAGAGCTATATAGATTTGCCGGTGTTCAACAACTAGATCATTAGATTGAAACTGGCATGCATAAACAATTTAAAAGGGGGTTAAAGAGCCCTAAAGCTATTGACCAACTTGTGACCGACTTATGCTCAGACAGGATGAACTGTTTTACAACCATGGCCTCATTCACACCTCCTTCTGACCTAAAGAATGGCTTTTGAGGAAGCATACTACACTGGTCCATTTGTTAGACTAGCAGGGCTAGTCTTTAGGGATACTAGGTGTCGTCCAGTTCCGAGTCTACCATCTCCATGGCAACCACAGTAGTAGTACTGTCTATTTACACAAGGTAGCTACACTTTCTTCTTCTTCTTATTGGGAGTTCTCTCCTGTGTTTTGGAGCTCCCCTATAGATAGTTATGATATGGTCAATGATGTCAATCAATGTTAGTCAGCGATGTCAGCCGGGATATCAACCAGTGATATCAACCAGTGATGTCAGCCACTGATGTCAGACGGTGATGTCAGCCCCTGATGTCAGCCGGTGATGTCAACAAGTGATGTCAGCCGGTGATGTCAGCCGGTGATGTCAGCCGGTGATGTCAGCCACTGATGTCAGCCACTGATGTCAGCCGGGGATGTCAGCCACTGATGTCAACCGGTGATGTCAGCCACTGATGTCAGCCACTGATGTCAGCCACTGATGTCAGCCACTGATGTCAGCCACTGATGTCAGCCATTGCTGTCAGCCACTGATGTCAGCCACTGATGTCAGCCGCTGATGTCAGCCACTGATGTCAGCCACTGATGTCAGCCGGTGATGTCAGCCACTGATGTCAACCAGTGATGGCAGCCACTGATGTCAGCCACTGATGTCAACCAGTGATGTCAGCCACTGATGTCAACCAGTGATGTCAGCCACTGATGTCAGCCACTGATGTCAGCCACTGATGTCAGCTGGTGATGTCAGTTGGTGATGTCAGCCGGTGATGTCAGCCAGTGATGTCAGCCAGTGATGTCAGCCAGTGATGTCAGCCACAGATGTCAGCTGGTGATGTCAGCCGGTGATGTCAGCCGGTGATATCAGTCACTGATGTCAGCCGGTGGTCAGCCATTGATGTCAGCCACTGATGTCAGCTGGTGATGTCAGCCACTGATGTCAGCCACTGATGGTAGCCACTGATGTCAGCCACTGATGTCAGCCAATGATGTCAGCCACTGATGTCAGCTGGTGATGTCAGCCACTGATGTCAACCAGTGATGTCAGCCACTGATGTCAGCCGGTGATGTCAGCCACTGATGTCAGCCGGTGATGTAAGCCGTTTATGTCAGCCACTGATGTCAGCTGGTGGTCAGCCACTGATGTCAGCCGGTGATGTCAGCCACTGATGTCAGCCGGTGATGTCAGCCGGTGGTCAGCCATTGATGTCAGCCACTGATGTCAGCCACTGATGTCAGCCACTGATGTCAGCCACTGATGTCAGCCACTGATGTCAGCCACTGATGTCAGCCACTGATGTCAGCCGGTGATGTCAGTCACTGATGTCAGCCACTGATGTCAGCCGGTGGTCAGCCATTGATGTCAGCCACTGACGTCAGCTGGTGATGTCAGCCGGTGATGTGAGCCAGTGATGTGAGCCAGTGATGTCAGCCACTGATGTCAGCCACTGATGTCAGCCACTGATGTCAGCCACTGATGTCAGCCACTGATGTCAGCCACTGATGTCAGCCACTGATGTCAGCCACTGATGTCAGCCACTGATGTCAGCCACTGATGTCAGCCGATTATAGGATGATGTCAGCTGATGAAGTCAGCCAATGATGTCAGCCGGTGATGTCAGCCGATGATGTCAGCCAGTAATGTCAGTCAGTGATGAGCTGAACAAACTGCTGATCGACCCCCTGCTAGTCTTGCATATGGAAATATGCTCCCATCTAGTTTGACAATGTATACAAACAAAATAAAAAGAATTCTCCCATGATGCATATATGTTTTAATAAAGTAAAGTGTAGTATACATAATCAAATAAAAGTTTTACTTTTAATTTGAAGTTTATAAACTTTATACAGTGTACTTTTAGTAAATGCATGACAGTTACAAGGGTAACTGTCATGGTAAATGTAAGCTGCATATGCATATACACATACACATACAGCAAGATTGTTGGGTAATTTGAAAGAGGTGTGAAAAGGGGTAAATACATTTACTCTGCCCTTGGTCCATTTTTCTAGGCCAATGTGCAATGAAGTAGGGCAATAGCCTCAGGGCTCTTTGACTTCGTTTAAATTATGCTATTGCTTTCTTTCTCGAACATCTCAGGTTTTATTGAAATCATAAAAGTGGGTCTGCTTCATGAAGATGAGCTGTATCTACCTTAGCTGAAGATGTCCAAAGCAATGATGAGCTGTGGGTGTGTATCTCCTCTGTCAGCTTAACACAACTATTTCAAGTTGTTAAACACACAACTCCATCACACACAATCAAAAAACTTCATGCATCGCTATGTAGCAATTCATTTATTTCTCTCTCTTAAGGCCCATTGGCCACTATGCCCTGATAACTTCTGACTACTGCTATTATAATTCAGCCAACCAGACTACCAGACCAATATTATGTTACAATGTTCAGGTCAATTATCAGCGTCCAGATATGCAAATTGCAATTTGCCTTCTAGTTACCCCCTATTTCCAGGATCACATACTTGGGGCCTTTCTCAATGATTAGGGGCTCAGGGATAACGTAGGTTTTAGGGATGGTGAGACCGGAGCCTGGCTGGCTGTCAAAATAAACCCTATTGATCTCAAAATGGGTCTTCAGGGCATCCCTGGAATATTCATTGAGCATCATGATCTGAGAGGCTGGGGACCTTGAGTATTCGTAGATAATTGAATTCTCTAACTTGGAAACAAAGCTGTCTCCCATGATTAAGAGGTTAGATGAATGGGCGCGAAAACCATGTGTTGGGTGCGCCATGACTAATGTCAACTTAACTTTGATTTTTGACCAGATATCGACAATGTAGCTTGGCGGCGTCCTTGTCCAGTAGCCAGACGTTCCTTTCCCCTCCTCTCTCACTGTTTTCCACTCTTATACACGGCTGTGACTTGTTTAAAACTTCTAAAACCCGCAGGCAAAATTTCCAAAGTTTTTTTGCACGAGGAGACGCCGCTGAGTGCGCATGCGCCGAAGCAGTGCGCTCCGTTCGGGAGAATTGGCGCGGTCATGCCGTTCACCACAAAATGGTTTTCGCTCCGTTGAAAACCTTGCTTTCTTGTTATCACTACAACCAGCGTATCTTTTTTTAAAAAAGATTTTCTTGTTTAAAGCCCTCTCCTGTCTCTCTCGCTCTCCCTAAATAGAAGTAGCTCTTGTTCCCAGTCATGATAAATGTGCCCCCAGCGATAGTTAGGCCTGAAAAAAGCATGCTACTATAGTCAAGGTGAGACATCCGTCACGTGGGGAGCCATATATTATACTCACTCTGAATGAATGGAGAGCTGAATGGGGACAAGTGCAGGAGAGAATTTCACAGGAAAAAATTGGCCCTTGATGGTGGTAAGCAAATTGGACTGCTCAAAAATTGGACAGCATGACATTCCCACAATCAGGCAATTATTTGACCAACATTTTCCATTGGTTTTTGCCAATTTTCCATGAATTTGTCACTTTTAGGAATTGGGAAGGAGTGGGGGGGGGGCACAAGATAATGGTCATTGATCAATGATCAAAACTTGACAATTGAGATTTTGGGAAAGAAGTTTATAATCTAGTTCTGACATTGGTTGGTTTTGTTCTACTTGAAAGTCATTTGGCATTCATTCATAGATGAATGGTAGCATTGTCCTATATCTTGGCTCCCTGGATCTGCTGGATCTTCCATGACTGTGGCTACCATGCTTTTAGTCCCCCAAGTGGACTTATGCGGAAGCTTCTGCTGCCTTCCTCTGACATCTGGCGGAAATTTTGGCAGTTACTCGGGAGAGAATGCGCCCTCTAGTGTGCTCTTGGTTTGTACACTTGGTGGCACCACTAGTTAACACCAGAGGACGACACTAGTCCTGAAGTTGGCCAAAGTGATCAGCAGAGCTCTCAGGGCTGTGACTGCTTGCTGACTCAGTGCTGAGCATGGCTATCATACATTTATTTCTCTGACACTATTCATTGCAAAGTATTGGAATTATTGGATGAATAAATTAACACAGTTCAACAGAAAACAATAATAACTTACCCTGGAGAAGTTTTAAAGACCTGACATATATCAAAGAGATGACTATTTGCATTCAATTAAACAACTTGTTAAGTTGAAGTAATAGGGAAGTGGTCTGACATGTTAATAAGTTAGAGGCAGTGTGTTAATCGTGCGGTTCCAGGCAAAGTTTCTTAGGGAATGTGGTGATCATAATTTGTACAAACAGAACAGGCTGACTTGGCTGGGCATGTAAACAAGGCAGTGGGCTGAGTGTTGACAAGGAGTGACTAGGCAAGTGAGGGGCTGGTCAGAGAACTCTGCAGGTCAAGGTGGCAGGCTGTGGCAGGCCAGGAACCTGCAGGAAGTGTTCTGGCCTGCTTACCTGTGTGTACTACTGAATATTGGCATATAGTACAGGTCAAGTGGATTTCAAGTTAGAGTATTATATGGAGGCTGTAGGTTGATTAAAGTGGTCAGATGATCTTAAACCCTCACAAGTCATTGATATGTGGTAGTGAGCCAGGTCTTTGCCAGCAGCTGCAGGGTATGCCAGTTTGTGGGCCCTGGGCCTCTATTCCTCCTCATGCACAGTCTGACATGGCATTGGTTAGGTGGTTTAGGGGCTGGTGGCAGTGCCTAATTGACAGCAGGGGCTTGTATCATCCTGAGCCCGGATTTGTGGCGGGGATCAGGTTGCCGGGCGCCACTCCTGGGCCGTGTTGCTCCCCCGCAGATAAGAGTCTTGAGAGACCCCCCCCCTCAAAATAGAGATGCCTCCTCACAGGGATGACAAGGATGCCTTGTATCAGTGCTACATTAGCAAGATGAAGCTGTGTCCTGACAGTGTTCTGACAGTCTCCTAGCAGTGCACAGGTGAACCATGAATCCGAGATGCAGATACAGGTTGCAAAATGACAAAAAAGGAGAAAAGAAATGGCAAGACAAGTGGAGAGACACATGGGAGATTGTTAGCCGCACAAGTGGAGGAACATGCTCCTGGCATTCTCCACAAAGGCGTCAACATGCAAAACATGTTCCCCTCACACTGCCTTTATTTAATGCCCAGATTAAAGCAAAAGGAATTTCACTTCACATTAGAGTGTTAAGAGAGAGTAATCCTGCTTTCACGCTTTTTAATATTTTGTGTTGAAAAAGAAACGGGGATTCTTGGGAGGCAGTGGAGCTGACAAATCATTTGAAATGGAGAAATGCCTGTAGCAGTGACAATGAATGAGTGATGGCAAATGCAGTTCTTTTGCTTTTCATTTGCTTTAGCTTCTGCTTTAGCTTTGGTATTGCTTTTCCATTGCTCCCCCTTCGCTCTGCCACCTGACCCTCATTAGCACATCTTTGCACATCTTGGCACTCCTTCACTACAGCCCTGTATCTTGTGTATTGGAGCCCTCCATAGGACCCAGTGTCACCCCATGCCCTTAGATGTTGTGTAATTGCAACTGCTGCCACTTGACTGGGCTCGAATGCTTTGCTCGAATCAAGTTGAATCAAGTTTGAATCAAGTTTGAATCAAGTTTGAATGCCTGACTCATCCTTTCCATGGATATATCTCTAAGAGAGGTCTGCTCAGATGTACAATCATGGGCTGGGGACATTAAGACATGGCTTTTTCATAAGAGTCCCTCAGTGGCCTGCAAAATATTGACATAATGACGTGTTTATTCAGCATTCAGACTTTTCCATGCTCTTTCAGGCTCTTTTCAGAGTAAGAAGGCAAAATGTTTCTGTTAATTCAATAGAGAGGAAACCAGTAGTCCCATAGCTAACAGACTTGGATACCTGGGGGCTTTTTGGCCTTGCACAGATGTGAGAAAAGTGCTGCATTGGTAACAGCCTAGGCAAACTTGGTATTACTATGTGGGAAGAGAGGAGCACATTTGAAGCAAAAGAGCAGATGTAGCAAAAGACACATCAGTGAGGTCATGTGTGCCATTGTGACGTCATGTTGCATTGTTACAATGTTTTGGTGACCTTTTGCTTGATCTCTCAGCTTCTGAGATTCCTTTTTCGATTCTTTTTCAAAAGTTTTCACTTCAACCATACAGCATTTAATGAGGATTTGGTGTTCAACAAAACTTTTTGAAGAGCACAGGAAATGTTAGTTGGTCGTTTTCGGTTCACACTCTCAATCGCCCTCATCTCATGTTCTCATGTTTCACCTGAATAGCCCATGCCATCATTCAGTCCTCTCATGGAGCTCCTACTCCTCAGAATGATTTTTGTTCATTTTTTAGCCCTGGCTGAGATGACAATGGTCTGGGTAAAAAAAGACAGGTGCAGTGCCTTTTGTAAGTTTCACAATGCCATGGTTTTTACATGACATCCTACATGGCTTCCATGGCTCCATGCTACATGGCTTGAATGCTGTGTGGGGAAAGTGACATCCTATGAAGTTACTTTATATCAAAGAGAATGGAAACAGAGGCAAAAAAAAGGTCCATTGCCTTGTGATGGGGAACCTGGGGTCACCTGTTTTCTTCTCTTATTCACTGTGCCTCTTTTTTGGCTCTGTTTGGGCCTCTTTTGGCCTCTTTTTTGCCTCATTTTTGCCAGGTGAACTTACTCAATATATGGCAGCAAATCCCCGTATTTGAAGCAGACCTGCGTTTGCCTAAAGGTTTAGCTACATGAGCTTTGTTATTATGCCAAGCAGGTCCACAGTATTTAATCTGGGGACATGAGTGAATATTTGACCACATATACTCGAGGTGGAGGGCCCTGGAGGGGAGAAGTGGTGGGTAGAGGAGGGTAGAAATGGAGAGTTTAAGGGGCAGGGTATCATTTTATTATTCTGTCAACCTCTACATTTTGCTGGGGAGTTTTGCTTTTGAGTTTTGCTCTTGTGGGTCCTTCTGCCTTCATCTGTCACTCAATTGCTCAAAGATGGCCTCAAGAGATTCAAGAGACAGTCATCCCGACCAAAGGAGCAGGATGTTGTTGGTTTTCCTTCTTTCTCTACCTCTGACAGTCGTGTGAAACTCTTTTTTAATCACAATAGCCTCGACTTGAATCGCACACAAAGAGTGTTGAACCTGCAGACGATTTTAAAAGAGCCAACACTGCATAGCGAAAAAAAGTTATTTTGAAAGTTTTGTAGACATTTCCTGTTTAGCTGAACACTGCATTGTTACATAATGGGCGGCCATGTCAGCCAAATCGTGGCAAATCGAGTGACTCAAGTTTTTGCTATTAAAAATGGCGAAGTTAACTTGTGGTCTGAACCACGATTGTTTGAAATAATGGTCTACCAATTTAAAATACCAGAAGCTAAAATCGGTGACAGGGCAGGAGTATCAAACAGATATTTCAAGCTGGCATCCACTTAACTTTGTGTATAATAGTCAGAATGCATTGACAGTCACTGCTGATGAGCTGATGTGTTTAATACACGTGCATAATGTTTGAATGATCGAATAGTCATGTTTTATGATGAAGGTTGAAAGACCCAACACTGTAACATTATCAAAAATACTTTTGAGATGTTGCCAGGGAGTGTCCCCATAATCGCCCAATTGAATGGCAAAAGTTACAGCGTCAACAGCGATACTCCTGTTCCTGACAGGCCCTAAACTGCTTATGAATGAAATAGATAACATGAATGAAAGAGTCCTTCTGATAAATGCATAGTAGCTCGTAGAGTGATGATTGATGATGTGAATCGTTACAATGCAGCTGAGAATTCAGCCCTGAGTAGCTCTAGCATGGAGTGTGTGTGTAGAGACCTGGAGGGTAGCCAAACAACTGTCATGGCCAAAGACTGATGATCATTGAGTAGCTTATCCATTTAGCTCCTGCATTATGTGCACTAGCTTGACCTATATCTGTTTGTTGTTATATAGCAGTGCTAATGGTATCCTCTCTTTTTGTTCTACAGGTCTACAGGTGAGATGGAGAAACGAGTTATGACTATTGATGCTGAGAGTTGCTGTTGCCATTCCTGCATTGCTACCACTACCATCCTCAGTGATATGACATTTCAAGATCATTTGAAGACAAGCATGGCACCACCAGAGGCAGCAATCAAGCACATCTACAGCATCGCCTTATTGATAACCAGCATCCCTGCACTGGTGAGTCCAACTTTATTGATCCTATGTTTTCACAGAGCTCTTTTTCCATCTCTTTTTACCTGCTTCTTGTATGCTTATTGTGCAAAGCAAATCAAGTGCAAACACTTACTTTATGCTGACATAAATGCACTTTTTTGGTTGTTTGCTTTAATTGGATGTAATTCAACAGGTAAATACACCAATTGTATGCATGAATTAAGTAAATTAGATATTGGATTACTATTAATTGTGTAATTTTGTGTAAATATAGTGTTGTATTTATGTTGGAAATGTACTTTTGGTATTTTTGGTGATATGTGATTATACATATGTCACCTGTTTTTGGTGGCCTAGTTGTCAGACCACCTGACCTTGTGCTGCTGAGCATTTTCGACCAAGGTTCACTCTCAGCCTATTCTCAAGTTATCTCGACTCATTCTCAGTCTCAGTCTCAGTTTATATTTTGTTCTCAGGCTGTCAAACTCCATTGAGGATTTGAAGGTGTCACACGATGCCAAATTGGCATATTTGTAGTTTTTTTGGTGACAAAAGGTTTTCTTTAAAAAGAGGCTGGAGCCCAGTGAGAGGCCCCAGTACGACAGAGGTGGAGGACAACCCTCGGTTTGCTAAAGAATTGGGAGGGCCAGGATAACCCCTGATATTGTGCAACTATTGTGCAAGATCACAACTTTGTTGTCACCGCTCTTTCTCTCCTCTGACAATCATCCGGGGGTGGTAATCTCGTGGGCAACTTTTTTACTGTTTTCCTCCCCTGCCCATTATATTATATTGTGTGAAGTGAATTGGGTGTTCTCTCCCTGGAGTCTCTGCCTGCCGTCTCTCCTTGCCATGCTTGCCAGTGTCACTGTGTCAGGGAGGAGTGAGTTGGGCATTTGATTGAGTGGAGGGAAGGCTGTCAGCAGACACAAGTGAACAAGTGGGAGAAAAACGACTGATAGACAGAGCTATAGGCACTGGTAGACACTGGTAGACAGAGCAACAGGTGGTGATTGATGTAATAGGCAGGTCAGGGGGCATCCTCCTCTAAAGGCAGGTGATGGGCCAGAGTGTCACCCCTGACCCCTCCATTCCTCTTCCCATTCCTCCCTCTTATTCCATGTCTCTTTTCTCTTTCTCTTATTCCATGTCTCTCTTCTCTTTCTCTTATTCCATGTCTCTCTTCTCTTTCTCTTATTCCATGTCTCTTTGCTCTTTCTCTTATTCCTGTCTCATTCTTGTCTCTCCCTCCATGGCACCTTGCAGCACCTCCCATGCCATGCCTCCCTCCAGTGCCATTCAATGCCAGCCATGCCATGTGTCATGCCAACCATTCCTTATCTTTGTTTCATGTCTATTCTGAGCATTCTCCTCCATTGTATTCTATGGAATAATGTGAATAATGTGCAATCTGATCTCCTTGTGATTATTTGAAATTAAAGACACACTTGCTTGTGAATGTGTTGTTTGCCCATTTCATTTCTCACCAGAGTCTTATATTATTCTCACATCATTCTGCTTTACTTTGCATTGTACTGGTGGCATTCTTGTTATGCGACTGTGGCACCATTGGAATTGCAGCAAAAGACATGTCTGAGATGTTAACTAGACTAGACACGAATGATATTCACCTTGATATCAGGGAAACATTTACCACCTGGTCTGATTTCAATTTGTGAATGGCAGCCACACTGTTGTTGTTCCGAGTGTTGCCACAGTCAATGATTTAAAAACCTCATTCAGGCAGTTGACACAACAGAAGAGAAAGTATTTCATTAAGACACTAAAAGTGATTTGCAGACTGTTAAAAAGGACAGAATCCACCTGCAGAGAAGGAGTTCTGCTCCAGTGATCTCCTGGCAGAAAAAAGCTTGAACAATAGCTGAGATGCATGGGCAATGAGCAAGGACTCCAAACTTCAGTCCAAGGAGGTTGGTAGCCAAGTAGTCTTGCATTGCTGCTTTGCTGGCTTTCTGTGTTGTTATTTGCTCTACATTCATATTCTGATACTCTACTTTTAGCTGACCACTGTGACCAGAGCCCAGTTCTTGAGCCACGTAGTCTTGCATTGCTAGCTTTGCTGGCTTGCTTGCTGGCTTGTTGCTCTAGTTTGCTCTATATCCATACTCTAAATTCAGCTGACCACTGTGACCACTGACCAGGGTCCAGTTCTTGAGCCCTTCTCCCAAATTCTCCTTCACATTACCCTTTCAGCATGAGTCCAGTGTAATGTCAACAACAGCCTGGCCTAAGTCAGAAGCCCCAGATCCCCCAAAGTGGCATTCTTGGCTGTGCCCTGGCTTTGCAGTGTTTGGCAAACACAGTGGCATGCCCCAACCCATTACAGCAAGAGATCATGTAACTTCATCTAATGTTAGACAGGATCCAGTCCTTTCAGGGGATACCACAGATAAATATCAGCTACAGCAAGAGCTACAGCAAAAGCTAAAATGTTAGGAAACAATTAAAGATGCAAAAAGCCTTGGAAGACATGAATGGCAAGGGAAGTAGAAGAATTGAAGGAAGCAATGAAAAGCATTAGGAGTCAGACAGGCTGGCTGCAACTGGCTGCCACTGGCTGTGTGGGGAGATCCACCTGACTATCCTGTCACAACATATTAACTGAGAGATAATGCTGCAAATAGCTTGCCACTCTCTGTCTCCCATGCTTGCATTGCTGTGCTCTGCTGCTGATCTCTGATATATCTCTCTCGGATATCTCTCTCAGTCTCTGTGAAATTAAAAATCATGAGAGAAAAAAGCTGATAGGAAATGAAGGCCTAGTTTCTTCAACTTTCTTGGCTGTTTTTTAGGCAGCGTTGGTTGAGCATTTCCTTTTTGAGCTCGAAAATATATCAGATAGAGCCTGACATGGGTTCTAATGGATTGTGCACAAAGCAGTTGACACACCTGTGTGGTGCTTGTATTTCTTTCATGACTACATGCATCCCCCGAATCAGGCTGAATGAGTGTGTATTTTCACTTTATCAAAAGATGATGGACAAGTATTTGAAAACTTTATAGATGGGGAGGTTTGGTGATATGCTGCCAGTAACAGTGTCACTTGGTGAATGGGGAGTTACTCATCCAGAATCCATAGCTCATAGTGTGCCATGGTGGAGCCTTTTGAAGATGGATATGTGAACATACAGGGAGTCAATGCCGACACCTGAGCTTCTCTGTCTGAAATATGAAAGATTGCACCGATCGTGTGCTTTTCGGATCATTTGGCTACATGAACCGTGGCTGAGGTTTTAAGTGAGGTTTAAACTGAGATTTAAACTGAGGGTTAGGTGAGGGTTTAGGTGAGGGTTAGCCAGGTAAGGTGGCTTGAGCTCTGTTTGAGTGAAGACCTGTTTGTCATTACATAACAAGAGGTCAGAGGGTGACCTACACGTGGTGACCTTCTGCCTTCACAGGGCACCTTTGGGCTTACTGGGTCAGTGAGGGCTCCAAAGGGCTTGGTGACGAGGGCAGGACCTTCTCTCTCCAGTTCTCTTCCGATGCTGTGAAATGCTAGCCTCGGAAGCTGCTTCTCTTGAGCTGCTCACTGCCAAACGGTCTGCTGCTCATCTGGGATTCTCTTGGCTTTATCCAGTGTCAGGGCAACAGCTCAAAAAACACTGGCCTCAAGAATATATTAGGCATGTCGGAGAGCAAACAGTTGGAGCTCCCAGTAAGGCCCTGTTTGCTCAACATGTTTGACAAGTGTTGAATATACTCCCCGCCAGTCTCCAAGCTTCTGGACCCACTTGCTGTGGCCTCCTGCAACTGGCAAAATACCTGGGGACATCTGAATGTGGTCAGCTCTGAGTGTTTCCATAATTGGCCCTGATCTGTTGCACAAAATTCCAGTAGCCACTTGCTGCATAAATTGAAGGTGTGGTGACAGTTTAGTTGTGCGCATTGCTAATAGGGGTCAGCACTAGTTGTTATCCTGCTGGTCACCAGGGGAAGGCAATGCAAGGCAGTAATGAAGGGGTGGCTGACAAGTCCATTGAGTGGTTCTCCTGCTTGCTTCTCTTACCTCAGTTACCTGCCCAGGATCCCCTGTGGAATTACAGATCTTGGAGGACCGTTCAGTGGTCTAATGGGCCTATTGTGGTGTCATTGAAACCTCCCAGTGAGAAAATAAGCCCCCGCTGAAGAGCCCTGTGCCTAAGCCGCTGGGTCTTCCAATAAGGGATCTTGCCTGAATGCTGATTTCACGCCACACCTCCCTTCCTTCAAATTATTTATCGACTGTGAATACGGTTAGAGCTGTTGGCTGCAAATTGCCCGGATTATGCTAGCATATAGTCTGAACAATTACTGCAGATTGTAGAATAATGGCGGCGAAGGGCCAGTTAGGGAGAGACGGGCCCAGCAATCATAACACGGCGGTCTCCTCCCCGGCCCCCTTTGATGTGTGTGTCCTTCCCAAGAAACATGTTCAACTTGTCTGACATGGCCAGGCCATTCTAGAATGGCCCAGACCTTGTTAGGATAGTATGGGGGCCAAAAACATGCAGCAGTCTGTCATATTTCTCAATTGTTAGGCTGAGACACTCAATAGGCACTCTAGAGGTAGGCAAGGCGGAGTTTTGGCTGGAATTTGTGCGAATTTGTGGCCCAAAAAAAAGTGTAGCATGGTAACAACAAGATGTAGTAATTTCGAAATGGTTAAATCAGAAATGAGGGGGTTTTCGTGACAGATGGGCACGTGTGAGAAAAGCTGGCCGAACAATAGGCACCGCCATACCTTGCTCCTGCATTTACCTGCTACATCAAAAGAAACTGAGCAATTGTTGCCTGCAAATTGCGCTCTTGTAGCCCTGTAGTAGCCAGCAAGCAGGTAATCACCCTCTGATTGCTCTGTGGTGGCTAGACGGTGGCGCCCCTGGTGGAGATGAAGCACACCAGTCTGGTGGGGATCCAGTCTTGTTTTGATCCGAGATCCAGTCCAATGAGTTGACCCCAAGCACTCAACACTCTCTGTATTCAAGCATTGATACTTGACATTCATTGGCCATTCACCCAACACACATCTAAAATGGTAAGATGCAAAAAACACAACTACAAAAAAAGAGGGCGTCACGTAATATGTGTGAAAAAGTGTCTGCCTTGTATTGTTGGGAGGTGTTCATTGTGATCCCTGGGGCCGAAATTAATGGCGTATAAAGTCTACAGGCCGTAACAAGCATATGATGGGCACTCATTGTTAAGACACACATCACGGGGCTCTATTCTATGTGTAATAAATACACATGGGGCAAATGCTGCCATGGCCATCCATTACAATGCCAAGGTGTTTTTGAGGGCTCTAGGTCTTCTAATAGATGGATGGATCAAGAGACCACTGCCACCCTGTGAATACAAGGTATTCCAGACATTTTGTTTGTGAGAAACTTCAGAGAAAGGCTTGCAAGATATTAGAAGCCCTTGGGAGTTGGGTCATCCACTCATTCTCGGCTTCTTTCATGGACTGCTCTTGAGTGACGTCCTTCACTGGCTATTAATTTCTTGCGAAACACTGACTCTGAAATACTTGCTGGGCAATGCTGGCCTGCCATGAAACTAGCTTTTCCACTTGGCAATTTTTGCCTCCCCTTATTCCCTCTACTAATGCTCCCTCTCTGCTCTCATAGTTTTTTCTTGCACTGTTGGCATTCAACTATGCGTCTCTTCAACTGTGACCACAACAAAGCATGTCATGCTCTGCTGCTTGCTCTTCTATCGTCGGAATTCTCCCAAAATTCTCTTGAAATCAAGACTTAGTAGGAGGGACCAATCTACTTTCTCAAGCTGCTGAAAAAACTATTAGAGTGACATGAATCATCAAGATGGCATCACTGTGTTTTTCATCTATTTTATAAGCAAGCTATAAACTCCCCAAGACAGCAAAAATATCATCAGACTCATTGAAAGGACGAATTCCTAAGTTATAATTTACATATTTCAAAGTGTTTTGTTGGTGTTTCTGTGTAATTCTATTCTGCTCCCAGTTTGACTGTGCTGTGTACTAGCATGTGTATATATACAAAACACTGGTTGGCCTTTTTTGCAGCATTTAATTGCTACAGGGGGTGGATAATAAGAATTTGCTGAATAACCCAAGCTGAGGTAACTCTATATTGAAATTTGTGCAAATTAGTCCAATGATAGATTACACAGAACTCAGCATGGGTGGATCCTGTGCTGGGCTTTACTATGTATACCATAGCCCATAGTCTATGCTTAGTCTGTGATAGACTTGGCTGACAATGGTATTAATCTACCCCCACAATTTTTCGTTAAACATCACAAACACAAAAGGAGCAGCCCCATCCAATTGGCCCCCTTGTGTTCACCTGTCTTAGCACCTGTGTGGCAGAACCAAGCCAAATCTCTTTTTACACATCCAACTGTTTTTCTCCACTTCTCCATTGTTATGGAGACTCTCCTGTCAAATAACAGGAAATAATAGGGGAAATAATAGGATCACTGGGTGACATGTTTTCACCTGTTTTCACATGACAATGCCTCTCATCCTTTATAAAATTTAAAAGAATAATACGTGAAGAAATAAAGTGGCCTCTCAAGCCCCTCTCAAGTATATAGCTCTATATATAGCCTGCATCCTGTCACTATTATGCTTCTCTATGTCTTTGTCCTTTAGCTGTGTCCTTCACCTAAAAGTAAGTTTCACTAAAAGGCAGATGCCATCATGAACCATGAATAATGCATGTCATTCAAATTATGCCTGACGTATAAAATGCTTTCTTGCTTCGTAAGTTGCATTCTTCGTACAGGATTACTTGTTTTGCTTGTCTATGTTTCCTCACGATAAGCAGAGAGGAAAAAAATATCAAGATTTTTATTTTTGCAATTTTTTTCTGCCCCAACCTGGACTGCATGGAGAAAAGCTTAGGAAACTAGATCAGCTACAAGGTCATGCTGTTTATGGCTTTATAAGAGCCTTAACCGAAGGACATTGCTGTAAATAGTGTAATGTATTGGCATGGCCAAGTTGCAGGGGATTTGTCTTTGTGACGCTCTCTTATGGGTGGGATTTTTCTGATTTGTGCCTTTATAACATGTATTATAATATGTACAAAGAAGTGAGAAAGGTTTGAATTTAAAAGAGTCTTTAGAAAAAAAAGTAAGTCAAAGGAGTTGTCAAGTCTTATTTGGAGTGAGTGTCATGCACTTCTCTCTGACAGTCTCTGCCCAATAAATAGTATTTATACTAGGAATTTGTGAATAATTTGAAAACTGTGAAAGGGAAAAGTGTAATAATGCTTGTTAGTTCAACTTCGTTGATGGACTTAGTTTGCTTTGAGTCCACAGAAACTGATACATGTATGTAGGGAGAAGCCCACTCATGACTGCACTCTAAAAAATGTCGGGACAAAATTGGTTTTTTAGATTCAAAATGGTTTTTTGAAAAACCAAATTTCAATGCAAAACCAACATGGATTTTTAAAAAAATCCATGTTGGTTTTGCATTGAAATTTGGTTTTTCAAAAAACCATTTTGAATCTAAAAAACCAATTTTGTCTGAAATTTTTTAGAGTGTGGTGTCTACTTCAGTCTTGCAATGGAGCTCAATTGACTGCATCCCATGCATTTGTGTTTGCAATGAATTCAAGTGATGGATGGCCCAAACTGATGAAACTTGCTGCCTGCTATCAGCAAAGATAAGGAGATAAGATCTCTCTAACTCAGAGATAAGATCCTAGAGATAAGGCGACGGTGCAATCTCAGATAACATCAAAGGGGAGGCCCAGTGCATTTTGTCACAATTATGCAGCTTTTGTGAAAGTTTGTTGCAGCTTTTTTTCAGGTTTTTTGCCCATTTGCATCTCTGGACCAAAGTGTGTGTATATTAAGTGTTGGGAGGGTATATATCTCATTTGTAAAGGAATGACTGAAAAGGATCTTGGAGACTTTAGCAGAGACTTGACTCAATTTGGGAGTGGGAGATGGATCGAACTATAATGAGAATCTTTGAGAGATTGGAGATGTGTCATAGCATCCTTGCTTTGTGCTGCTTTGTGCTGGACCATTGATGCAAATGATGTTGTCAGTCTCCTTACTCACCTATCAGTCCCTTGGACCTTTTTTCTCTACTTTTTCCTCCACCTCTCCTGAGAGTGTCCCCATGGACCCCTCTTACCTCAGTTACCTGTCTTGATATCCCCTTGCATCTTATCTACTTGCCTCCTCTTACCCCCTCTCCTTGGTCTCCTCAATGGGCCAGTTCCTTTTTTGTGCCAAAGAGCAACTTATGCACTTCTGGCTTGTGTTACCTGTAATTACAACCTTGCTTGTATAGAATACCAACACAGGACATGCTGTGAGATTTTCCACATAGTGCTATGTAACAGAGAAGAATATTAGCATCTTACTCTTTCTAAATGTCTTTGGCAAGAATACTAAAGTAACTGGATCCCCCCAATGCAGTCCTGCTAACACAACCGTGCAAAATTACCATGGAACTGATTTATGCAGTTTCTTATACACACATTTTTCATATTAAGAGTTTATTTTCTGCTCTCTGCCACTCTTTTCTGCACATAATGTAATAGCCAAGAGCATTGGAAGTGACATTTGGTGTAAAGAAATAAGTGAGATGGCTGCACAAGTATACATTTCTGTGTTGGGTCTGTTGGATCACTCTAGAAATGTCTCGCTAATTGTTACCAGCTTGCTTGCAATCACACCAAGCAGGGCAAGCACTGCAAGCAGTAGAGGATCTCCTGAGGTTAGGCAGCACTTCACTGACTTCAGTACCAACTCCAGTGAGTTTATCAGTGACCCAGAGCATGTTTGTGTAATATGGCCATGTGAAATATACTGTGCATGGAGTCATTAACATTACTCCATGGTTTGTGTATGTAATGGGTGTGCTGTAAATGTGTGTAATGCCTTTGTGAGGGCTGTTTTGTGATAAAGGAGGGAAAATATGATTAGAAAATAGTAGAGTGGGTGAGTGGGGAGCAGGGGCGAGCTGAGGGGAGAACAGGTGGTTGAATGGGCCATGTCACAAGTGTCGGTTGCAGGTGACAGGCCATGGGCCCACATCTGCAACTGCTTGCACCTAATGGAACTGACATTGTGTTCATTCTGTTGTTGCTTGGGCCCAAAAGAAGCAGAAAAAAGTGCAGTCTATTATGCAAGCATCCCAACAATGCAACCCTAAACTACCACCCAACTCTGCTTCATACTCCTGTTAGCTCCTGCTCAGCTCAGGTTTGGTTGGTCTGTGGTTACACAGCATTTGTACACTCTCTCTGTACCGTGTAGTGGCCCATATACCTTTGAAAGAGCCTAGAAGTTCAGTCAGTGGCCCCCAGTGCTAGCCCTTACCAGGGTAGCAGTTGGCTTTTGTGCAAGCCTAATGCTGGTAGCTGTAACTGGGGTCGTTGCTCTTTGTATCACACTTTGGTGCCACCCTAAAAAGTTACCAACCCCTTTCTAAAGGAGTGAAAGAGAGCAAAAAAACACGTTTTTGAAATAGCAGGGTAGAATAGGGAGTAAAATTTAACCCTAAAAGTCCAAATCAGGAATTGAAAGAATTTCAATGAAGGTGGCTAGAGTGAAATGAACAATGTGCCTTGCCCTTCGGCTATTCAAGGGATCAAAATATGTCCGATCGACTTATAGCCTGTGACATAAGGAATAGATGTGCCCATTCTGTCCTCATTCTATCCTTTCTGACCAGATTTTATCCTCCATTATTCACTCCTAAGCAACTTTGCATTTCTTCCGGCCTCTGGCGATGGATCGAATCATATTAAATCGTTTCAGGGACATTTTGAAAGTGTGTTTATCAAATGTGAATTATGTGGAGGTCTATATATTGAAAAGGTGGACAGATTGTATATGGTAGCATTTCGGAATTGAATAAGGGAGGGGGTTGGGGGTGTTCATCTTTTAGCCTGGAGATATAATGCTTTGCTGGATCTCCTGATGTCACTAATAACCCCCGCCCCTTACATTTTCCCTTTCTTCCAGGTAACTGGCTCGTCCTGCAGCATCTTTCGCAGCTTTGTTGCAGGATTGGGCAGTCCTTTGTAATGCAGTCTCTTGCACAGTCTCTTTCACAGTCTGTGTGATTCTCTGTTGCAGTCCTGTGACAAGCTGCGAGCATTGGACCCCATGTAAGTGCCTCTCTGGTGCTGTGATTCTCCCATATATGTGCCTCCTACCTCATGCGATTCACCTGTGATCACGGTGGTCTGTCATCTGTCAGGCTGCATCTCTCTGCTAATTCCCAAGGTCACGGGGGTCGTGCTGATAAGCACCCACCGTAGCTACTTACTTATGGCAAATAGAAAACTCCAGGTTTTAATAGAAACGATAATAGAAACTATTAGAAACTTCTAAAAGTAAGATTTGTATATATATATTCATTCAGGAATCACAGGGGCACAAGAGCATGCATGTCAGAGCAGAACTCTGGTGACTCTTGCATAGTCTGCAGGGATCCACCAATGGAAAATTGCTCAGAGTATACAAAAGGCAGAAAAAAGCAAATGTGATCAAAAGGGAGACAAGAGTTATCAAGAATATAGATGGCATCAAGTGCAAGCCATAAACTCAGATTGGACTGATAACATCTAATGGAGAGTGATAAATCCACATGCTCTTCCATGCTCATGCTCTTCCTTGCTCATGCTCTTCCTTCAAGTTCCATGCTCCCCCTCCTATGCTTTTGCAATCATAATGTAACCTGATCCTCTATAGAGCCATGGCAAGATGAAGGCAAGATGGCTAACAATTGTGGCCCCCAATGCTTCAGGGTGTTGGGTTACATGATCTCATTGTTAAGTAGGCATGGCCACGAAATTGTCTTTTGATGAGTGAGGCTGTTCTTGGCTGGTCGACATACCTCCGACATTCCCTGATATATTCTCTGATGTATTCTCTGATATATTCTTTGACATTTACTTGTTCTGTCTAAGAAATGTGTAGGTGTCGAAAAACAAATTAGCAGGAGGCCAGCACGCTCCAATGAGATGATGGACCGTCTCTATTTCTTGATTTACCGTTTGCCTTTTATGAAAGGAGCAAAAAGGCTGCAAAAGAGCTGGGAAAAAAGTGTAGCAATGCATTCCATGGAATGGCAGCCATTGGCAAGAGACTTATGTTGACGCCTAGCTCCCCCATGGTCCCCCTAGGCTCCCCCACATCTCTGTGACCCTATTAACGTCAGGGAATTTTCATCAGGAGAAACTCAAAACTCTTGGTGATGGCAGATTGCCTCAAAAGACCACTTCGTAATTTATTGGCCTCTTTTGTCAACTTTATTTGCACCTCGCTCTGAGATGTTCTTGTGAATCTAAACCAATTTAAAATGTTTCAAATGGATAATGGAGATGACAAGTTATGCTCACATGTCTCCACATCTGCTCCATGGAGACTGAGACTTGCACTGCAGGTGCACACTCTTCGATTGAGTCACTCTGAGTTTAAATTGCTAGCATTCAGATTCATTGACTGAAAAGCATTCAGAGTTTCATTAAGTCAATTCATTCAATTTCAATGTCAGCAGTAAACAAGTTTATTTCCAGCATTGAATTGAACTCCTCTTGTGAGATCTTTTAATTTATTTTAGAGTTGGGTGCCACTGATCAGTTTTCACAAGGAATTCCAACCTATTCCAAGAGATTCTGATCAAAATAACATCCTTTGATTGTGGGAAAGAGGAATGCATGAATAGTGGCCGTCTTGTGAGTTGGTGGTCTGACCGTCAATGACCAGCCCCAGTTGACAAGACCAGCATTGTACAGTTGAAGGCATCTGATGGTATTGGATCCTGGATCAGGCTTAAATTGCCATTAACAAAACCCCGTTAACTAGGTGTCGTCTCTTTGAGACTCTTTCCCATACCTATCATGGACTGATCAGCCATTTCAATTGCATGCTCAATACTTGCTACCTTTCCAGGTCTGTGACTCCACTGTTTCGCATTTACATTCTATGAAATTCTATGAAGTTCTATCTTTAATCAGACTCGTTTCCAATCAATGAGACCTTTTGACTTATTTCACTATTTGACTCTTTGATCTCTCGACTCTCGATCTGCGACGTACCTCGTGACGGTCCTCAGAACGTAATGACGCCACGACTTCAAAGGGTGATCAAAGAGACCGCCCACGTCATTGACGTTCTTAAAGCTGCTCACCGTGCAAATGCAGCCATTTTGGGTCGGTGGCATTTTTGTTTGTAGTCAAGAGTGTTGTGACAATTAGCAATGGTTTATCTGGCACAGAACGTTCACACCCTTCTGTCAGCTGCCAATGTACAGCCTGCCACCCTCCGAAAGACCACCCTAAAGATCCCAGAAAAAGAAAATGGTTTTGAAAAAAGTTGAAAATTTAAAAAAGTTCATCTCTAAATTCAATACTAAAGGTCAACCTCCATCCAGTTGTTGTGAATTACTCCCTAACTCAATACAGGTCCATGCTGTTTTATGTGTTGAATAAAATCACCAAATTTGTAACCAGGGTTTGGACCAAGTCTGAGTCACTGCCCATGAACCTCTGACAATGTATTTATAGCATGTACCTAATCTGTATGATTCAAAATCATCATTCAATCTCTTACAATATATGTCTCCAACATGTTTTCCAGACTGCTTCTTTCTCTTCATATATAATTATAATATTTGACACAGTTAAGTATCAATCTGATTCTAGAATCCTTGTGAAGCAAGAGAGGATACTGAGGTACTGGTACAATTGGCATGTCTCTTGTGTCTGTACAGTTGATTCCCTTGATTTACACCTCCAGAAACTTCAGTCATAAGGAGGTAAAACTGTATTAATGGTCAGCTTCTTCTATACTTGATCTCCCCTACAGATAGTGCACAGGTGGACAGAAGCCACATAGTGACCACATGCCACATGAAGTGCCATGAATCACCCTCAACTAGTTGCCCTTCCATCTCACCTCAGTCTCATACACAAGAACACATAGGCCACAGTGCACCTCCATGTTTTATCTGATCCACAGATCCAGGAAATGGGCCAGTGTGGTCACATAGTCTAAACAGTCAACTAGCAAATTAGCTGCTGGCAAATTGGCGGAGTAAGTGCACTGGATCTCTCGGCTGATAGTTGTGATGTATGGGAGTGCATGAAATCGAAGAAGGGAAAATGTGATGAGACTGATTCTGTTCTGTGAATGAAGACTTTGTTGGGATTTCTCTCATGTATGAGGATTGTGGAGTGTACTTGTTGGTGTTTCTGTGTATCTCCAAATATCTGTCACTATAGTCAAGCACTTTCAATTTCCCAGTTTCTCATTGCTGCATGTGGAGAAGAAAATTTGTATTGTGGAATTCGTTGTATCTGATCAAGTTATGTTGTAACTAAATAACTATACAATTGGTTCTTATTTCCTAAGATCGATTGTACCAGTGTCACCTTTTTAAAATTATTTTTGTAATCATGCGAGTAAAGGTTTTGGCTTGATTATTGACTCCATTGAACCTAGAGGAACTAGACATGTCGAATCGCATAGCGATGAGTGATGCACTGCGCTACAGAGTGAATCACATGAAAGCATTGTCAACTGAACATTTTTGGTGAGGATCCCGACAACATGAAAATAGTTTTATTCTGAGGTTATAATGGAGGACTTAGACTGGGGTGTGCCAATTAGGTTACAGTATATGTTTCCTGATTGTTGTTGTTTTTCCAGAACCACAGTGCATTTCAGATTTTTTTCTTAAATTTGCCGGAAAATAAAACAGAAAAAGACATGCTGCATTCTCCACACAATCTCCACAGTCACCATTATTACCAGCGCACCGGCTTAAATTAATGGAAATCTTATAAGAAATGGAGCAATTTTCATCCAGTCCTTGTTTCTGGGCACCTATGCTTGGCAGTATCACAAAATGTGATGAAATAATACTAGAGTCAAGGATGGTAAATCCGATCACCCCATAATACAGGCATGCAAATATATCTGTTACAGTTGTGTGAGTTTTAAAAGCAAGAGAAACTCGTTTTCAAATCATTTTGCCGTTTTTACTGTGTAACCAGAAATTTGAATGATATTGCAGCTCTATTTAAAAACAGAGGATAAAATTCAAGTCTAAACCAAGTCTACAAATACAAAGAAATCCTGTGACATCATCACAGCCATTATGGATGCTTGTAATAGTTTTGTAGGCCCATTCCTGTCAACACACTAATGTATTTGAGGAGAAAAAGTCCTTGAATGAGACGTAAAATTAAAGTATTCTTGTATGATTTCTTAAATAATTTAATTGTGACAAATTGAAGTGAAAAAAAGTGGACGGAATTACCATCATCATCAGAACTGGCTAAATGTAGAGTGTGTAAATTCGTTGAAATGGTCTTGCAGAGTACCTTTCTGACTCATGATATTTAGACATGCATTCATCTGATTAAAGGAAGTATATTGGAGCAATTATACAACTTTGGTAGAGATAAAAGGGTTCTTTAATTTTATATGAAGTGAAATCAGTACCCCATTATTCCAAACTTGAATCAAAATTCTTTGTTTAAAGTAAATAACCAGGCTGCAGTGGTGCATCAGACACGTGCTTACAGCTGCACCCTGCAGGGCAGTGCAGGCCCATCAAATGTTAGTTGACGAATCTGGAAGCCTACGAAAACAAGGGCACTGCTAGCCACCTAGCGGTGGCGTAGTGCAATAATGTTTTGAAATGGCTTATTTTCCAAGATTGAACTTTTGGAAATCACTTGGGAGTCCCCCAAGTTGGGACTGCAGTTGGAGGTGGATTAGTTGGGGGCGTGCAGCAAGGTGTTTGGTGATGAGGGGCTTTCCTTGAAGTGGTGATGGAGGCAGTTGCTGCTGCAGGCAAAAACTTGAGAGACTTGAGAGACTGAAGGGGCAAGGGCAGTTGAGGGAGCTAAAGGAAGCTGGTCAGAGTTCATAAACAGTGTCACTTGGTCTTATGATCCACCTGGCCAGTCTATCTCGGAGGCCATCTCACTTCAAAGTGCTCTCCCACGAGTCTTGGAGGAGATGAAAGATGCTTCCTCATCCAAAGATGAGCATCTAGAGATGAGCATGAGCATGAGATGGAGATGAATTTGGGTGGATGCAGACCACCCATGGACTGGCCACCTTGTACTCCCTCTGAACTTTCAAATATTCCCAAAAATTTCCAAAAGCATAAAGTAATAATGATGATATCCCCCGAGGACTCAGTGAAGAGTCAGGCTCCATCAAGAGGACCAGGGTGATGACACTTGCACTCTGCAATTACTATGAGCAGAATGTTCAGTTTTTGGGTGGCATCTTTACATGATTGTCATTGATGGCATTGCCTGCCAGACTATATGTCTTTTGCATGGTGATCTTGCATGCTATGGCTGCTATAGTGGCCTGCTACAGCATGTGCTACAGTGCCACAGGGAATTGTGATTCCATCACGATCTAGTTTCCGACAGAAGAACACCTTGCCAAACGTGTCTTGTGGCTGTTGGTGTCAACTTGGTGACATGACTTTCATTGCTACTTGTCTTGTGTCTTGTCAGTTACTTGTGATCTCAAGACACTTGCCATGCTGACCTGCCATTCTGACTTGCCATGCTTTCTTCAAAGTTTCTTGCCATGCTGACTTGCCATTCCAATGTGTTTCAAGCTGTTGTCATCCTGACTCCACACAATGATTGATGATCTCCTTGTTACGTGATCTTGTAAACTCATTGGTGACTTTAATTGGCACTGCTGTGGGTGGTGTCATGCTGTAAGTCACTGTCACTGTGTCATTGGGATGTCAGGTCAACAGCCTACATGGGTAGCCAGTCTCAGCTGCATGGGCATGGCATGTGACTGGCTTATGCTGCAGTGTGTCGCTTCAAAGAAAAAGGAGGGGAGAGGGGTAAACTGCAGTCCCAAATATTGCTGGATGTCTGACTTGATGTCAGTCCTTGTCCCACGAAATGATTATTATTGCCGTGCCCCAGAAGGTAACTTGTCCCCAGAGAGAGATATGATTCGCATAGCATGGATGGCCTGCCCATGCTAGTGTGCCTCTACGTTTGCCCTAGCCATGTGGCATGCCAATTGACATGTTAGCATCACATAGCATGTAAGATACGAGGACGAATGCAAGGTCAGCTCATTGCTCATGGGTGGTTAGGGCCCCATGAATGTCCCATGAAAGTCAGGTGTCACTGGGGCCAGAGGTAAAGTGGCCATCAAGGCTGCGCCTCCGTTTGAAGTTGGTTTGTTGCATGCTCCTCGTACTGCCCTGCTTGCCTGCCTGTGACTGCCATGTCTACATCCTGCCAAATTAGCCCTCTGTTTCTTTTGGTAAAAAGTAAACTAAAAGCCACCAGGCTAGTAATGTTTATCTCTGAAAAATGGAGAAAAACTTCATAAAAAGAGTTAAAAGACAGAGAGAAGAATGTCATTTGCATGCCACTGCAAGCTTCTTGTTACGTTGTGTTTAGTTAGGCAAGAATGGAAATGAGAAATGAAGGAAGGGGTGTCACTTGCCCACAGGGGAGAATGGGGAGGCTCGGTCTGCTGCTCATTTGTTTAGGGGGACCCCATTATGGCTGCAGGTTAATCGTACAGCAGGAATGCCTCATCAAAAGCAGGAAGTTAAGAACATGGCTGTGCTGGGCTTTGGCAAGTGCAGGAGATTGGAGAGAAAGGACCAAGAGACACCAAGACACGCCAAGAGACACCTAGGGACACCAAGAGACTTCAAGGGCAGGCCATTGCCATGGCAATATAAGAAAAGCAATAGCATAGCTTTGCAATCGCCTCACCTGCCTTATTAGGGGCCAAGCAGTCGCCTCTACTTTGAGTAGCTGACAAACGGCACATCAAAGCAGCCTATTGGGCCCGGGGCCATGCTCAGGCTAATTCCCTACACAAATTGATTCCTATTTATTTAGAAAACAGGGCAGCATCACTGGAAATGGGACTTGAAGTGGGTTCCGGGGGCAGGGGCTGCTCTGCTAAGTGACAACACCTTGCTCCCCGGGCCCCATGGGCACCTCTTGGTCCTTCTATTCCAGATTAATCCTGACTGGCCCTACCCTAGATCGTATGGGATCTATGAGGTCCTGTGAGGTTCTATGAGGTTCTATGAGATTTCTATGAAGGCCAATCGTAAACAGGAGTTGATCATAGCCCTGGGCATGTAAGCCTTCCTTCTGGGTGGGTGGTTGCCTGTCCCATACCCCCCCCCCCCTCATAAGAACTTTCTTTACCCTTACTCCCTATCTCTGCCCTCACCTTGCTCTGCATTTGCTCTGCATTTGCTCTGCATTTGCTCTGCATTTGCTCTGCATTTGCTCTGCATTTGCTCTGCATTTGCTCTGCATTTGCTCTGCATTTGCTCTGAGTTTGCTCTGCTTGTTAGCATTTGCTCTTTGGTTTTCTTTGGTTGCCCTGCTGCCTTCGGGTTCCACCAGGTCCCTTGATCTGACCAGGTGCAGTTGATGGCACATGACAGCAGTAACCGGACACTCACTGACTTTACAGTTATTATAGCCAGAAATCAAGCAGACCATCACTTTGAACTTAGGAAGTGGCACTGGCGCTTCTTAAAAACTCACTAATTGATGATCAGCCTGCTGTCAACTCTCTCAGAAGCCCCTTGAAGATCTCAGCGATTCTCTTGAAGTTCTGCTGATCATATTCGCAAGAATTCGCATGAATTCTTCAACGTTTCTTGAAAGCACCTAGATCGTCCGTATCCAATTCAATCTCATTTGCTCCAGTTTAATATCAGGTAATGATCCACGGGTGTAGCTATCAGGAGATTGCATCAGTCATTAGGCTAGCGTTCTGTCTGGCTTCTCATATGGCCCAGAGATAATGTGGCCGTGAGCTGGCACCTCTGCTTTCATGTTTTATGGCGGGGATCATGTTGGAGTATCAGTTGGTGACGATGCCAGTCCTGGTGTCATGTATCTGTTTGCTTCAAGTGCTTTGAGACAATAACATCAAGTGGGTGGCTTTCCCTTGCCACCTATTAAGTGCTTATTAGTATTTGCCTGTGGCCCTGCTTTGAGCTGATTGAAGTAGCCAAAGGAAAACAGACAAATTGAAGACGGATGGTACCTCAAGGGGGGCTGCAGGGGGCAGGGGCTCGGGCTATAGGTTCCCCGGCGTGCGCTTGCTCAGCCCCCGGTGTTGTGGCCTCTGCTGGCCGTGTCTGGTTTCAGCATCACAGCCAAAGGCCAGTCCCGCATCACTGCCACCCTGTCTCCTCTTACCTGGCTCAACGTGTTGCCTTTGTGGGCAATTTTCAGCTGGCCCGATTCTATTGTGAGGCTGTTGCCATCAGGATTTATGGAGGAGGTGGGGTGCCTCTTTTAGCCTTCTCTTTGCTTTCTCTTTGCTTTCTCTAAGCTCTCTATCTGCGTCCTGTCTGTGTCTCCTGCAGATACAGGTGCTCCCCTCCCTGCCCCCCCTGGGCACCTCCTGGGCCCCTCCCGGGCTCCCCTCAGCTCCTATCCTTCTAATCTTTCCTCCTCCATTCCTGGGAGTTATCTCTTTTAAGACTATCCGCCTAATCAAGTTACGACAGATGAGTGTAACCGTATGAAGGCATTCCTCCCTCTTGTAAACGATCCTCCTCAGTTATGCTGATTTGCTCAGTTTGTTGAGTTTGTTGATGGTTCTTCAAGTTAGAGTTAAAGACTGCTTTCAATGCCTGTTGAGTGTGGCATGCCATTTCTTTTATGGCAGTTTCAAAATTTCTTTGAAGCTTTTTCTTTCAAGTCTTTAACTTTAAAACTCACTGAAAGAGCAGCAGGTGAATGTGGTTTATGTAGTACACGAGTTTGTCACATTTTAGACTAATGTCTACAGCTTAGAATTGTTTCAAATTCTTGGACATTCCTCTGCAATCCTTGTGCATTCCTCTACATAGTTGGAGTTCCAGGTGATTAGCTGTCAATTGTCTGGGGTGCCATGGTGAGCCGGTTAGGTGGCCTTGGCTTACTGGGGAAAGTGTCTTTATTGGCTTGCTGTTGTGATGAATTCTGCAATTCTATAACATGCAACTCAATTTCACTTAGTGTGTATGGTACTGAAAAGTTGTTATAGAACTATAACAGAAGTTAGAATTGGAGAATCACTTGCATGTGAAGAAAAGTGCATTTCCTTGATCCTATAATAGCCAGCCTCACACTGTCAAGTGTCAACATTGAGTCAGCCCTGACTCAACAAGTGTCAGTCATGTCACAATACAACCCAGGCCTGGTAAGTTAGCCAAGCCTTTCTAATCCTTCATTGGGTCACTGCAACCCCCAATCCAACTCATCAAATTGTGTCGCATGTGGTCGGCTCCTTTGATTCTCCCAGCAGTGGAGTCTGAGGAGACAGAGCTAGTAATTTGAGAAGTGTTTGTGTTGAAGGAACAAGTTTTGTCTGCGCTACTTGAATGAAAATACTCCAAGGAACAACGGTGGTTATATCAACATATTAAATCACTTGCATTGTCATGGGAAGTGGTCACTTAAATCATCACCATCCCGTTGTGTGCATCTTGTAGAAATTCAATTATCATCTCTTTTTTTGCCCCTATATGGTTTGTGGATGGCTTTGTTGAAGCACAGATGTCCTGACAAGTGCATTTCTTCTTTTTCACTTATTTTTGTTACACCCTTCAGTTTACAGTATCCATTTCTGTTTGCTTGGACTGTGTGTGTTCTTGTTTAGACCACCAGACATCGCCAGACATGAGAATGACACTCTTCGGTTGCAGGATGACATGATGTTGTCATGTAACAGCCAGAGGATTCAACTCATCATTCAAGAGCTTCCAAGAGACACCAGAAATCATGAGAAACCAAAAGAAACCTGAGAGAAACCATGGGAAACAAAGAGATACCAAGGGAGAAACTCGGAGAAACCAAGAGAAACCAAGAGAAACCAAGAGAAACCAAGAGAAACCAAGAGAAACCAAGAGAAACCAAGCCAAGAGAAGGAACCAGGAAGGACCAAGAGACTCTGCCTCTGTCAGTGATTGTGTCATGGTCCCATCATGGGTGTGTCAGTGCAGGTGCACTATTGATATGTTGTTCATGATATGTTTCTCACTCCATAAGAGTATGTCCATGAGTGAGCATATGATTTTATGTTCCATTTTGTTGGTTTCTAAATCCCAGACTAGGTCCTGACTCAAATCTCCATTCCAAGAGGCATCCAGACTTAGTCCAGGGCTCAGAGGCTTTGCCTTTTCCAGGGTTCCAGTCTCATATGTTGATGGGAGGGGTCAGGACTTGGCTGCCAGGCATTCCTATAGCATGTCTGTGCCATGTGTGGCCTCTCCTCCCCACAACTTGTCATACAAGCATTTTGAGTAGGTCTGTGGCTTACGTCTTTTGGCATAATTCTGCAGGGAAAGAGAGAGGGGGCAAGGAAAGGGGATAATGGCCAGGGGTTTTCTTATCACGGGTTTTCCCTTTGCCTCGTGCTTCACCGTGCAGGTTGTTCTGACTTGTTCGTGTCTTGATATAGTGAGCTACTTGATTGCCACTGGCACTGCCATAAAGCATCCTGGCATCAAGGACAACAATTTATATTGCACGCCTGCAGCATTTGGCCTTATTATCATGCTGACACATATTACCCATTTTCACACCCCACTTTTTGCCATGCAACCAGCACTGCCAAGCAGCATATCAGTTGGTGCTTTATGAGCCACTATTTACACTGTTGGTATAGGCCTAGTGGAGCACTGGGACACACAGGGAGAGTGAAGACATCTGAAGGTGCCAGACGAATTCTGATAGAACTCCTTAGCGTGATCTTGGAGTGAATGATAGCAACTTCCTAAGTACTGCAGGTCGTAGTCCCATAACATTATAGAAGACTATACTGGACACACAGACAGAAGACAGTTCATCAGATCATTAACCATGGAAGAAATGTCTCTGATCAGAAGGTGTCCAAACCAGCTAGTCTATATTCATGAGCTCTTGTGCATAGTCTGGTGACTGACTCCATAGCACACCCATTGGCCTCATGTTGCTCTTGGTGCTTGGTTAGACTTCCTTGGTTGCTTGGTAGCAGTGGCTGGCCGAGTGATGACGGAGCAAGTCCTGCCAGCAGCATTTCTTCTACTTCATCCAGGGCCCAGCATCTCAAGTTGCTGTAGAAGACTGACTCAGCCCTGCAACCCCCCCCCCCTCATTGCAGCCCCTCTTTTCAAGTCACTTGCTCCCATCCTATTGTGATGACAGACTCCTATTCTTGTAAGTAATAGACCTCTCAATAGAAAAACGAAACACCCTCCTTCAAAAAACAACCACTGAGTGGCACCATATCTGCTAAAAAGTCCAGTAAAAAGTAGGAAAAAGGCAGCAGAGCAGCGTGCAAGGAGTCTTTGATAAATCTAATGTTTTGCCAGAATCTCCATCAATTGATATTGGAATAAACACATAAAAGTCAGAGAATATGTTTTCAACTGTTTCCTGAGATCCCTCTGAGTGTATGGCTTGCATATTGGAGTGGGGAGCAACAAATAAGGAGGGGTTGATAGTCTGAACACACTGTTCACCACAGCCTGTGTATTCTTGACACAACTTTTACAAACAAACTAACCCAGTAGCAGATGACACTATATGACATCATGATGAGGGTGTCCCAGCCTCTCCCTTTTTGCCCCCCAAACATTTTGTTAAATGCTGGGAACTTTTTTCTGTCGCCCAGAACATTGGCAGAGCACCCGCCAGGCCATGTATTGTTATGATTATTTGGCATAAATAAAACACCCATTTTTCGATGAGATCAAATAAACTGGGCCATGGGATCCACGTGCTGGCAGATAGCATTACAGGCTGTCACTCCCTGAGCCAGTTGCCAGGCCTCTGAGCCCATGATCTCCCTTCCCCCTGCCTCCTCTCAAGAGGCCTGTGCCAGCCCAGTGCAGCTCCATGGCAGCTCCTTGGCAGCTCAATGCTGGGGGACTAACGCATTTACATACCTCTATAGCTAACTAACAATTATCCCTATGAAACGTGCACAAGACTGATGTAGGAATTAAAAAGTTCTGACTGGTAATAATCACATGGAGAACTGCGTCACCTGGAATCCCTGTGCAGCTGCGTTAATTACACACTAGTCTGTCATTGGGTGCAGTGTGGCCAATGCCTGGCAATGCTTGGCAATGCTTGGCTTGCCCCTTCTCATTCTCTGCTAAATCTATTCATCCTTTTCCTTGGCCATGTCCAACGGCAAGGAAACTAACTCCTTACTTAAAATGTCAGCGAGTTTTTTTCCTCATAAATGGGCCCGAGATTTATGGGTAAAAAGCTGTGCGAATTGAAGAGAGGCTCAGAGGGGGAAGGGAAAAATTCTGCAGGGCCAGTATAGTGACAAGGAAAAAAGGGCATTTTATGATTAGGTGGTAGACTATGAAAAGAGGGCTGGTTGCAAAAAGGGCCATGCATGCCCCCCTCCCGTGGTGGGGTGGACCAGCTGTAAGGTCACAAGCCATTGACTGCAAAACGGCCCCGTCAAGAAGTCCCTTGCCTCTTGAAAAGCAGTTTGTTGAAGATGACCCAGACAATTAACTGCTTGCTTGCCAGCCCCTGGCCCCTCGCTGGCCCCAGAGACAGGTTAAGGGAGGTGTCCACTCATGCAAGAGCCAAACACAGATGAGAAAGCAAAGCAATCCTCCCAACTAAGGTGAAGGCAGTTTGCCCACTCCCCCTGCAATATCCACCACAATGGCCACCCAAAGGACACCCAATGGATAGCAAGAATGCCAAAGAATGCCCAAGAATGGACCGGAGTCAACCACAATGGCCTCCCTCAATGGACTTGAGCTGTTTTGATGGACTCAACCTTTACCGTGCCTGCTCTTGTCAGCTTTCTTGTCAGCCTTCCCTTTGCTGGGCATTTGCTGGGCATTTGTTGGTGGCTTAAAACGTGCTGCTTCAAAGCAACCAAAGCAAGGCATGTCCATTGAGCAAAGCACTGGAGGTAGTTTGAGGCGACAAGTTTGACAACAAGACTGACATTGCTTTACAACAACCAGGTTGAAGCAAGTCCCTGGTAGGCAGTGGTAGGGCAGGGTCTCCTGCATGCAACTTGTGGACCCCAGGGTTCTGGATGTACTTTTGGTGTCCTGCTGCAATCTGCAGTAAGCCATGGGGCCTTGTACCTCCTCATGTAGCCCAACAGTAGCTCCTAACCCCCCCCCCCTTTCCTAACTCACCCGGGGGCCCAATTTGTATCCCATATTGGCAGGACAAACATTGACATGGCAAGGGTTTTAGGCACATCATGTTTTAGCAGAGTAAACTGTTGGCCCATTCATCTTTCGACTTTCACACCTCCTGTGAATAAACGGCCATTGGGTCTGTTTTCAAAGGTGCACTACCACAATATCTCCAGACCAAAGGCTTTTACCGGACCTTGATATGTTCACCCTGTGTTTATTAAAAATGACTTGTGAACTGCCATATTGAATTCTTGTGCTGTTTGGACTTCTTGAACAGGTGTATTTTGAAATTATTTGGGCTACACAGTACACATTAACTATTGTATCCATGAAGCTCCATGAGTCCTCACTTACTGTTCTCCTTTGAACTGCCCACTAGATGTTCCAAGCGTTGCATGAATTTGTAACTTCTCAAAATTTCCTCTCGTAACTCAATCAATTCAAAGAGTCCAGTTGTGTGGGAATTCCCTGCGAGATTTACTCGGCACAGCTGCTGGACCTGAGTCTGGGACCTCCTTGGTCGTGTGATTTTCTGAGTGAAATATCAAAGTGACCTTGAATGACCAACTCTGACCTTGGGCATTTTGACATGTGTTTATAGAAATCCTCTTCCACTTGACAGCGATGTTTAGTCTTTGACTTGATATGAAACAGTCAGTTCATGGAATTTCATGAAGTGATGGCTCATATTTTGAGACTGTAATGATTTGCTTCTTAACACCATAGTCCATAGTGTCTTGGAGAAATTGTAATTGCCAGGGTCTCTTCTGGCTGTCCAGTTCTCCTCGAGAGATCTACATGAATTTGGGATGATTTCAACTATTGTTTCAGTTGATAATGTTGCTGATTTGATATAATATATTTGATAAAATTCATTTCGTCCCATTGCCGTTGGCTCTTCCCTCATTCAAGCTGTGCATGGTGCTTGATTTGCATGGACTTGAATGTCTCGTGTGTATGGGACATTACAGTGGGGTGTTGCATTTGACTCTTTTACTGTAAACTGCGTTGATGGCAACTTGATGGCATAATTGTGGACATTGGCACTTGCCTGTCAGCCAGCAATATAGAGAGAATGACCCCCAAACAAGTTAATAAGAGATAAGTGGTGTCCTGCTTTGTTTGGCTTGAGCCACGGTTGTAATGCATGTCGTTGGCACTTGAGGAGGCCATTCACCTGCGTGTGGTCAAGGCCCAGCCTCCTACGCCCACTCCAACTCTGTCGCTGCCCTGTGGCTTTCTATCTTGTCACGTCTTGTCTACCTGTCCCAACTAGATTCAACATAAATTGCCTCCCTTAGCTCCCCAGCCTTGCTGAAACTCCTTTCCTGTCCAAATAGGCCTTCGTTTTTAATTACACACGTGCGATTTATGGCCGTTTTGCCCAGGTAGTGCTGGGGACCACTGGGGACTGCCGGGGACCACTGGGGACTGCCGGGGACTGGTTGGATGAGCGGTATGGGTTTCCTGGGGCCTCCAGCAATACCTGCCCCTCGCCTCCCCTCTTCCTCACTCCGCTATAGAATTAATCACTACACCTGAACAGGCTCAACCACGGGGGTTGGCCTTGCGTATATTCATGACTGATAAAAAAATGTCTCGCCGCCGGTCATCCAAATAAACTCGTGATTTATTGGAACAAATTGCTCCATTCCACGCCATACTTCACTCGTAATCACAGTGTTCAACGCCTGTTGCCTTCCCTCCGATAGCTGCATTAGCAATTCACAGCCAGAGCAGTGAAGATATGTGCATTCGTTAAGATTTACAATCAGCTGAAAAAGCATCTTTATGTGCATTATTTCTTATGTGGCTTCTTGTGGTGCATTGAGTGCACTCACTTCCGCCAGTCAATGGCAGCCATCTTGTCCGCCATGTTGTCTTTGAGTTCCTTGGCCTGAGATCAGCTGTGTAGGACGAGGGCAAGTAGGTGGTTGATAAACTAACTTGTGGATTATTTGCCGAATTGATTCTAATGCAAATTGTAATGATTTGTGCCAACAGTCAGGTGCACGATCGAGTTAGAGTAGGACACCAATGGCCCATGACCAAACCAAGGGCAACCAAGAAGCCACCAAGGGCCAACTAAGAGCCACACAGAAGCATGATGAAGGGCCACTATTTGCTCAGAATTGAGAAAGCATACCATAGGGTGTCCATCATTGAGTGAAGAGGTCCTCTGTCTATCTGTAATAGGCCCTCTGAAGAGCAAGGTCAAAGTGAAGGCTTCAAGGTCACTCTGAGGTCACTCCAAGGTCAGATGCATGAAAGACTTGACCTTGAGATTTGACCTTGGCAGTGCTGGAGTGGATGACCTTGCTATCCGGTTGCCAAGGCGAGTGTCAACAAGATTGACCCTTGCCTTCCAATGATTGGAGGTCCTCGCGGAGGTGCCCTTGTGGTGCCCTTGAGGTCTGGGGAAGCTAAGCAAGGTCCTGACTTGCTGACGACGTCGTCTGTAGGTCCCTGTCTGGGCTTAATCGCAAGTGACTGCCCCCAACGGACCGTGATCCTCATTGCCACCCCCGGGCCATGGCCATGCACTTTCGGACAACTTCTGACCATCTCCTTCAAGGACCTTGGCACCAGGCCTTTGATGTAATGACCCCTCAGCTTGTTCCCTGTGTATATTTCGTGCTGCATTTGTCCCTGCTTAGTCCTACACCAAGGTTACCAAGGTCATGTTAGAGCAAGTCACTCCAGTTGTAGCTGACTCTGTCCTTCTCCTTCTGAACATTTCAGATTCGTTTCAGATTCATCTTTTATCGCCGGGCCTATTAGGGGGAGATGAGGGCATTCGTGTTTTTGCAGCAACCATCTGACGAATCACTTGTCAACATCAAGGCTGTCTCTCTGGCCAATTTATGTCACAGCGGCTATCCTTTGCTTATTAAAATGATTGAAATGTACTCCCTCAGAGCTGAACTTGATTTATTGGCCATAAGCTTGTGAAAAACTGCTCTTTTTAGCTGTTTATTATACAGATGTTTGAAATAACAATTGGCCATTGGATGGCAGCATTACCTGTCGAAATGAGCGTGAGCTGCCTGAGAACTGCGAACAACCTTGAGAGTTGAGATCGGGCAAAAAGTACTTGGCAAAAGAGACGAGGTGTTTCACAGGGGTGGCTAATTCGGAGCAGGGGCAGGACACAGTGGGGACACAACAGTAGCACAACAATTGAACAACAGTCTGACAACAGTCCCCTGCAGAGAACTGCCCCCCCTCTCTATACCTCCCCCTCCCTGTACCTCCTCTCTGCAGGATAGTCTCTTTCCGCTGTTTCTTCCTCAATTCTCATTTTCCGTTTTGCAAACTTTTGAGGAAAACGCTGTCACTCTTGACACTCCCCAATCAACCTCCCCTTGTTGTGAACTGGAGCTGCTGTGAAACTCTGTCCAGTTAGTGTGCAGAGGCAATTACCTGTGCTTTTTCTTGCCCCCTCCTATATGAGTCCTATCTCTGCCAGCATAATGCAGGGGAACATGAGTAGGCAGGGCTGAGACTGAGAAAGGGCTTGAGATCAGCTGGGCTTAGCAACAAGGTCCTCTTGCATAAATCATGCCATGCAAGCGTCATCTTCTAGCTATTGGCATTTCGCTTGTTAGTTGAATGTGATGCTTACTTTTTTGTATATGTTTGTTTGACTTGTTTATGTTTTCTCTGTATATTCAAAACTTTTTTTTTTCTCATTTGCAGAATGAAATGGGTGGCACAATAGAAATTCGGAGAATGGCTGATCTGGTTCCAAATGCCTCACACAACAGAACCGCACCAAACTGTTGCATGACAGGAGGGCCTGCAGGATGACAATATCTCGGGAGAAATGGCGTCTGTATAATGTAGCATAAAACGCAACTTAGATTCATAAATCTCATGTAAATTAAGAATTAGATAATATCGTTCTTGGTATTATATTGAATATTATTATCATAGTGCCCTGTCAATTTAATTGGTATAATTACTTCAAATTGTCCAAATTTGCACCCCATGGCTTCGGCACCCCTCAACTATTTGTTTGTAAACAAATCAATTGGCCAACCCCCTCCTCAGGACTTCTGTGATGTTCAATGATGTTCTGTGACGCAACAACATCAACTAATTGCAACTTGAAAGACCCACTGATCTGTAATGATCTGTTGAGGTGTTGTTTTCATACTGTTGACTGTGTTCACCCAAGTGATGCAATGCACTACTCAAACAATTCAACACCCTGAATAGAGGGAAGTTCCATGGCACAGTACTGCACCCTACCCCATGGAGCATAGCCCCTCCCCTTCACACAGGGCATTACTCCATTGCCCCATTCTCAGTCCATTCCCCCATCAGGCATTATTAGGCAAATTTTAGGCATTAGTGGACGTCGTTCAGGCATTATTAGTCAACGTTATATCTCTTGAGGGTGCTTATTAACAGTATTTGGAAGAATTGAATTGGAATGCAAAAATTTCTTCATTTGTCAGAAGTTAACATGTGTGAAGTTTGGAGAGTGAATACACGTAAAGGTTGGAGAGTGAATACACGTAAAGGGAATTTGTAAAGTTGTTTTCATTAGTGCAAATTAGTGTTTGCCTTCACACCTTGTTAGTTCATGGATAAACCAAAAGCCAATGATGTTGATGCAGCCAGAAGGAAAGTGGGAGGGAAGGAGGAAAGTAATTGAATTAAAGGGTCTTTAATTGTCCTACTCAGAGATCTGTTAAAGAATTATTCCAATGATAATTTGGCTGTAGTTTGTTTGCAAACTTGTAATTTATTATGCTGTTTTAATTAACAATTTTTGTTTCCAAATCTGAAGGATCAAGCATTTTCCTGCCTATGATGCATTAATTGATGATTCCATTTGTAATATCGACATTATCTTGTGTTTCTGTTGTTGCTGCCTTCGCTGATCTTCTCCCTGAGTTTTGTGTATTTCTTGAAATTCTCTTTTAAGTCAAAATATCTGGACCTGTCGGTTTTTGGAACTCCTTCAGATTTAGCTGCAGCTGTGGGCCATGATAGACAGCAAGAGGCCCTCCACCCCAGGTGTTGGATTTCATGGACTAGCTTCCAAATATTGGTGTTCAGAGGCAGATGTGTCCATCATTACCCGAGTTCACAAGACCTCAAAGTGCATTTGGTGATCTCCAATAAGCACTTTCAATATAATCACTACATTAAGGGGCTTTCTGTGACATCCATATACTTTGAAATGCTTTGCAAATTCTTGTCAAATAACATGGTTACATTGTAACTCGTCAAATATTACCAACTCCTTGAACTTTTAAAAGTTATTCAGGACTTATTCTGAGGATTTGAAAAAAGTTAACTGTCAAATTGAGTAGAAATTTCGTCCCCTTGTGAAGTTCATATAACATGTGGGTGACAAGTGGAAGGATTGAAAGTAGCAGGTAAAACTTAAAAAGTTCCCCTATGCAGTTAGAAATGGTATGAATCTGAGAAAATCGAATCATCATGTGGATTTGAAAGGATCAGAAAAGTTCAGGATCAAAGTTGAAAGAAGGTGATCCCTGGGTAATGGAGGGTGTTGAGTTCTATAAGCAAGAAGTAATTAACTGTTCAAATGTTGCAAATACATATATATACAGTAAAGAGATACAATGTAGAGATACAACAAGAGACAGTATAGAGATACAGTTTGGAGATAGTATTGAGATCTATACAGTAAATAGATACTGCCGAGATACGGCTCAGATAGTGAATCTGACAGAACTTAGTGGGTCTGACTGTCTGAGTGACACTTCATCGGATCCAAAACAACTCTGTGGATCCAAGTGATTGCAGATTTGATAGGAACTCGTTGAGCAAGATGTTGAATGCAAGTTGCTTGAGCGATATTGTGAGTGTATGTCTTTGCTTCGTATCTGGTTTCACGTATCTGCTGGGTCATTGTGTGGCTAAAATTAGTAATGTCAACTGGCGAAGGCCCTCAGTATGGCGCCTTGTCAGATTGGATAGGATTTCCCTGTTAAGCAGCCCAGAGCAGACCTCGATTCGTCTTGTGGTAATTGAATTTATTAGCCATGGGGAAGATGCTTTGTTGCTCTAAATCTCCGAGGTGTTATTGGCCATTTATTGTGGGCCATCTTAAACGGACTGTTGCTTTCTCTCTTTGGAGATTTTGAGGGAGGCTCCAGTGAGTCCTGTCTGATTCTTTGGCTTCTAGGCGCCACAAGGATACACTTAAGCTCTGGTAGGCTCCTGGGAGGCTCCTGGAAGCTCGTTCCTCAATAGATTTCCCCTCACAACAGAATCATGGACTGATACATGTGAAGTATTTAGTGGCTCCAATGTGGTCTTGCTGTCCTCATACGAGTCATAGCCCCTCTTGGCTGCTTAGCAATATACACACTATCATGATGAACCCCTTTCACTCTTGTAATTGCGATTCTGAATCGACTCATTCCAGTATTTGTCATTGTGGGCGTTTGTCAGTTATTTCCATTCAAGCAATGTGATTCCCACTGGAGCAGCCCATTCAGGTCCATAGCAGCACATAAATCGGGTATTACTGGAGTATTAGGTGACATTCTGTTGCACCACAAACCCGTGTCTACAACCAGTGGCCAGCAACGCCATAGTAAATATTTTCGGTGTGAAATTCGAGCCAATTCAGTAATAGCATTTCTCCCCATTTCTTTGCTGATCTCTATAAGGGCTAAGTATGATGGCGACTGCATTCAGCCGCCAGAAATTAGTCATTCTCCCATGGCTTCAAGGGCAAGTGGCTGGTTTCACTTCTGAGGGGTTCATTTCTCACTGGGTTGGTGATATTGAAACTTCAGGTTTTGGAAGTAGTCCTGTCTATGTTGTTATGAAGTTGAAACCCGAATACAAGTGGGCCTTCCTTCATGAACGAATTTGTCTACTTCTTTCGCTAGTTTCTCTGACAGTGTGTCTTTAGTTTCTTTCGTGGCATTGCTTTTAGGATGGTAGTGGTCTGGATGGGAGAAAGAGCCTGGACAGTCACTCTTGTTTGTTGGCATTGAACTTTTTGCATAGACAATGAGAGACTAACAATATGCCCAATAGAGATATATTGAGCAAGTACATTTAGCTACTGTATTACGTGACAATTTATGTCTTTGTTCTGCAAATACCGGTTATCGTGAATGGTGAGTTAGTTTGAGCAAGACTTGGTAGTTATTTTAGTCCAGGTGAGGTGTGGGGATGTAAGAGTTGGGGGTGAGCAAGTCGATAATTTCTTATGGGATATAAAATTCTACAACATGCAGCAACAGACTGGATATGGGGAGACTGTGAGGTGTTCCAGTGGGCCAGTGTTCTCCCAATGTTCTTCAAATTTTCTTGTCAGCCTGTGTTGGGGATTGGGTGAACTGGCGTGCCCCTGCATAGAACCCCGCTCACGTTCTTAGCGCAGAAAAAAAACGATACAGAATCCGTCAAATCTGACGACGTGAGCGTTTTGTTAGGGGGCAAAAAGACGCGGGGCACCTGTGTGAATGGCCCTCGGGGATCAGTGCCCTAATCGCGACCCAGTTCATAATTGCACGAGCAGCCCAGACCAGGGCAGACCTTGCAGGGCAGAATGCAAACCAACTAGGACAATGCTATCTGAGAATACAAGTCAAGGTAACGATAGCTTCTGAGCATTGCAAACCAACTATTGCAGAACATTTCTTTGGTTTGAGCTTGAAGAAACTAGCTAGTTACTCAAGGTTTGAGGCTCCCAAAGGATGCATCGTTGTGGTTAGACTGTTTGATTAGCGTGGCTTATTATGACTGCTCGATCATATAGCATATAGGTCACATCGTCAGGGAGGTATCAGCTGTGCGCTTCAAGCAGCTAAGGGCATGCTGAGGGCAGTGAGCTCTAACATCTCCCTGCTGAGGGCAAGATGACAGAAAAAAAGTGTAAAACTTGTGGGGAGACAACTTGTGGCACGCATGCATCTGCCTGAATCGTCTTGCGTCAGAAAGTCAGCCCACAGGCCGCTCACCTGGAGGTTGGCTATTGAGTATATGCAAACAGCTTATCAAGCAGTCTTTCTTGTGGCCCCGTCTGGAAGGCCATGTGATGAGCAGATTACGATGTCTAAATGGGGCAAAACATGGCGACTCGGGGCTCCCACACACACTGCCACTGACAACAACACCTTCTGACAAAGGACCTATTCTGTGGACAGACCCCAAGCCCCTTCCTCCCTCTGTCTCTCAACCCACTGACTGCAGGGCAACAGGAGAGGACTGTTTGCACACCAGATACACTTTCAGCTACTTTCCGATACTCCCATGATACTGTCGTCTGGGGGGCTTAGGCTAAGCTGCCAGGAAGGTCAAGCCCTGCGCGTGCCCCTCTCCTAACCCCCTCTGCTAACCCTGCCCCTTCCTCCCTCCACAAATCCCCCACCGGAATGCCCTCCCTGGTCTCAGTCTGCCTCCAGCCTGGCTAAGTGTGCTCCCTCCAAATTAATTCCGACTTTTGGGTCATTAGTAGAACTCCACTGTTTGCCCAGCATGCCCATGTAGGCCATCTTCCATTTGTCTGGCTGAGAGGTCACCCTATGAAAAATAAATCTGTCTACGCTGCCTAATTTCCAGATTCATGAGCTGAAAAAAGACCAGTGGAAATCCGCGATAAAAAAAATACCTTTGGCACAGTTTGGCAGTTATAATATCACAGCTTTTGTGTTGTCAAGACAGTCTGCAATTTGTGAAAGTGAGTTTTTTGACACACCCAGCTCAGAATATGTCAACAAATTGGGCTTGCTAATATATCAAAACCATTCAAGGGCGAGGGTGCTCTTGCTAGCACAGGAGAACACCACTCCAGCCTGGGAGTCCTATAGGACAGCTAGGAGCACTCCTATAGGAGCACAACCAAAAGGACAAGACGAACAACCAGTTGGAACCCGAGTGCCATTTGCTGGCTGCCCACAAGTGACTGTGAGGGGCAAAGTGGTCAAGTGAGAAGACCTACCCTTTTCAAAAGCAGTGGTGTCAATATTGCTTGTACAATGGGAGCTGACACTTAGTTGTTTATTGGTGGCGATTGACAAAGGGTCCTGTCAAGACCTTCTTGGGTTCTCCTCTGGGAGTTGTGCTCTTGTCGTGGATGAGGAGAGGTGCATGGGGCATGACTGTAGCTTATTACCTATGAAGAATCAGGGAAGAATAAGTGAAGAATCAGTTGAGAATCAGTTGAGAATCAGTGGGGCAATTGGTGGCATAATTGTGGACACAAAACGTGTGGAGTGATCGCCTCGTCAACACAACCCTTCTCGCCTCCAGTCAACTCGGCTAATGGAAATAAATTGCAAGTGGCTGCCAAGGAGACACACACCCAAAGCTCCAGTAATAAGGAGCAATAACTTATAGGGAGAATAGCACAGCAAGTTAGCAAAATGCATAGGATATAGGATAGCTTTGGAGAGGGCTCGGAGAGGCAATCAAGCAACCCTCGTAGGTACTCAGACAGCCAAGTGAATGTAAGCAGAATTCAATTTAGACTGCAGCCGGAGCTTGCCAGTGACCACCGGCCTTGTGTCGCAGGAAACATTACCACACTGAGCTATAACTAAGTTATGAGGAGGCGTGAAAGAATTCAAGTGTCAGGAAACAAGCAGAGGATATTAGCCATATATATGCCACTGAAGATAGCTGTGTATAATACTGTATGTGCAATGCAATATATATACCTACAGTTTGGAGACAGTTTTGCTCATGGCTATACAGGATCCCAAATTGTACGACACAGCATTCTTATGAGCCCAGTCTTGTGGACCTGATCTCTCTCCTTGCCCATTTCTTATTTCTGTCCTTATTTCTGCTCTTATTTTCTTTTTTATTAACAGGGGGCTTTGGGGTTAATTTGCGTGGCAGTCTGGGAATGTGAGGGGCATGCTAGGCAATGTGAGTTGAGCTTAGACAATGTGAGGGACAATAGGATGAGCAGTGGAGCGTGCATCCTGCACTATCTGCAGAGACCACCTTGGCTGCTCCTGCATATATATATGGTATATATATATAGTATATATATATATAGGTTTTTATTGACTCAAACATAGGTCACATTTGACCAAAAAGTCAGTTACATGAGATATCAACATACAGGTTAAAAACAAGAACAGAAACAGATTCTAATACTAACACACTAAAGATATAAAAGTCTAAAGCTACTTCTACATAAATAAATGAAAAATTAATCACAGTAGCAATAATACAATTTAAAATCACACTATACCAGACATACTGGCAATATCTAGCACTGAGTCGGCTCAAGCTATTTCTACATACAGAGATAAAACATTAATCACAGTAGCAATTTATATATATATTTACATCACACCATGCCAGATATACTGGCGATATTTAGCACTGAGGCGGTACAGAACCATAGTATGTAGCACCAAAATATATACAAATTTATGAGGGATGAAACCATAAAATAAAATAAAACGTTCAGGTAGATGAATATAATATGAGACACAGTTAGATAAATATGCTATTTTGCAAATGGTTATGACAGCAACATAAATATGGATACAGATACAAACAAATTATTACAATCACACGTGAAAACAATGTGTCAGTGCCATTAGCCACCCTGACCTTGTGGGCTGATTTAATTAATTATAATTGACATTAAGTGCTGTTATCAGTTTTTATGACAATGTTTAAGAATTTACCTAATGCAGAATTAATTTCAGATGATTTATTTGCTAGTATTTTAATAAATTGAGCTTGAGGACTTAAAACGGAGAAGTTTTCTATCGTTTTGGCTGCCGTGTCAAATAGTACTGCTCTGTTGTCTTTCCAAAAATCACAAATCATAAGACAGTGAAATTCATCCTCTACAAGTCCTGATGTACATCTTTTACATAATCTTTCATCAGCGGGTATGTAGGGGCGTTTGTGTCTCCCCAGCTCTATTTTTAAATTGTGAGAACTAAGCCTGAATCTAGCTACACTGCGATATACATACATAGGTAAGTTAAAATTTAAATATGGTTCAATGCGTAAGTCTGTTTTAAATAGTTTATATGTTCTTAGTTTTGGGTTTTTATCACTATCGTTTATGTCAGCCAACATATCTTCCCCTGCTTTCTTATATACCAAAGATGCCATTTTACTGGGCTTCATTTCAAAATCATTAATTCCATAAGCAATGAGAACTTGATGTAATCTAGACAACCAACAAGGCAACTTTTTGTGGTTCAGGGCCACTTGGATGTCATAACATTTACGAAGTAGTTTTGGACAGTTCTCCATTTTTAATCTATGCCAGTAGTTAATTGCAGATATTTGTTGTCTATAGATTAATGGGAATCTGCCAGTATCTGCTAAAATTGCTACAGTTGAAGTCTGACTTCTGACCCCAAGAAGATTTTTGAGAAATTTAAGTTGTATTTTTTCCAAAGAATCAATTTGCTTAGTTGGGAACCAAATTTCACTGTTATATTCTAGAATAGGCACTATGTGGGTTTCAAACATTTTAAGACTAAGATTAGGCGAGAGATATCCAACAGTAGATTTTACTCTCTCTTTCAAGGCATGCATTGCTTTTTGGGCTTGTGATGCCAAGTGTTCAAACATCAAGCTGTGAGTGTTTCTTTTATTACTAATTATATGCCCTAGATATTTATATGAATCTACAACTTCGAGTTGCTCTTTGTCAACAACAAACTGCTGCTGTGTATTCTCAGATCTATGTCTAAGTCTAGGCTGTATTATCATCACTTTACTCTTTTGCATATATACATAGGTTATATAATAGGATATACAGGTGGTGTTGGGTCTCCCCCCTGCTGTTATCTTCCTCTCATCTAATGACTGCTAGATACATCACACACTCATTGCCCGCCACTCTTCCCTTCTCTTCTGAGTCTTCTCCCCTCTCTTCTGAAGGATTCAGATTTCACAAAAAACAGCAAAGGTGCTTCCAGAACTCATTGTGCCCTCCACTGCTTAGCCCCTGGGGGTCCTTATCACCCCAATGTATTTGTAGGTTTTCAATTGAGAATGTGTTTCAACAGTGTTTGCAGATTTGACAAGCTCTCTCTCCCCTCCCCTTACCAGGCCTTCATCACAGTGTCACCGGGTTCTTCCTCCCCCTACATCAAGCCATTGGGGAAGATTGAACCTTGAAGAAACTAGCTGGTTACTCCAAGATTGAACTCTCTAGCCTGGAGACTATAGTGTAGTCATCAGCAAGAGAGTCTAGACACAATCTACAACACTTGTTGTACAGGTCTCATGAGCATTTTCAATGAGCATAAATATGCTCCCAAGTGCACACCCCTGTAAAATTATTTAAGTACATGCAAAACATATGAAATTTCTTTAAAAAGATGAAAAAGAGAACAAAATTCTCATCAGTATTCATGGCTAAGTGTTGAGCATGTAATGAATATTGGCTGGCATTGCTGTCTTAATTGTTTACACTAAAGGTCACCCTCTCATTTGCGGATGGTCAACCTTTGGGCTTCATGTTCCCTCTGTGCCCTCCTTTGGTTGGAGTATATGTACAGGATGACCTTGCCTCTGGCTTGCCTCTGGAAATATGAGTGAGGTGTTTAATGAACAGATTTGTCAGTGAGTGCATGAAGGCTGCATGAAAACTTCAACATTACTTTTCCCATACACAAAACAGAAGGACGGTGAGGAGAGGCTCAGAGCCACAATACTGAGTACAGTGAGTAGTGAAGACCAGTGTCACTAGAAAACTACCAGACAATGCTGGGTGGCTTGTAACACAAGAAGGTGGAGCAGGGTGATTTGGAGGGTACATATCTCCCTCTGATGACATTCTGCCTGACTCTTCATTCTCCCAGCTGCATCTCCAATTCTCCCGTTCTCTCCAGTTCTCTGGGATTCTCTGAGAATTGGGCGTTGGTCTCATTAGGCCTGTTGTGGAATCCACTGGAATTGGGGTGTCACCAGAATCACTGCATTTCTGAATCACATGTGCACGATGTGTCAGTGAATGTCTCTGCCCTGTCATCCTATGCTTCTCACCCCACTCTCCACTCACTGCATGCTTTGGTGTGGATAGATGTCCTGTCAGCATCCTGGCAATGTAGCAGCATTTGATGCCATTTAACAAGCATCCTCTGTAGCTTTGGGAAGCCTTTCTCTTATCTTTACTGACATTTGCCCAGGGTGTCACTGAGGGGTGCATGACTGCATGTCTGTTCAGCATCATCACAGCAAATAGACCTGTTTTATAGGGTTCATTTCAAGTCATTTGTGTCATCAATCTGTCGCCATTGCCATGATATCTGTCTCTGGGTTCTGCAGGTCTCTTGGTTTTGTTTGTACGTCATTGTATTCATTTGTAATTTGAGTACTGTATCTTAATAATGATTGAGATATCCAGATTTGTTTTGAAAATGTGAATTAAGATATATAAACAAAAATGTTTTTCCCTTTCCAGTTGAATCGACCAAGGCTTGGATCAAAATATGTTCATGTGAACAAAAGTTGAGAAATAGATCTTCACTGGAGATATAGGCCTACCAATGGAGCAACCGTCAACTGTAGCAATTCTATTCTACCAGGTTTCAGAACTGGTTTTCACAATGGTCTATATCAGAGTATATTCAAAACCCTGAGATCATGGTGAAAACTAATTTTGGCCTGTGTCTTTCGTCAGACTGCGAAGAGAGGAAAACTTGTTGGACTGCGAAGAGAGGAAACTTGTTGGACTGCCGGAGAGGAAACTTGTTGGACTGCCGGAGAGGAAACTTGTTGGACTGCCGGAGAGGTCTACTGGAAGCTTGAGGAAGTCGCTTTGACGTCATACCTTGCAGAATGGAGCTAGATGCTTTCTGTACCGCTTTAGTCGATGTTGATTTTGTTTGGTTATCATCTATAACCCATTCTCCTTTATTTTTGCTTGTTTTGTCAGCTAACCTGTGAATTTCTGTGGCGCTTGTTTGTTGGCTTATATTTAACCGCTTTTCATTGAAGATGTGCTTGAGAGACGCATGAAAGTCACAGTACAAATATTATACGCACTCATTGCAATGATGGAATTGCATAGCAGAAAGAAAATTATGTTGTGGAATATCAGAAATCGGAATACATCCGGAAGTTGATCTCCAGGAATCAGAATCATATCATCGCATCGTCAGCGAACTTTAGACGAAACTGGTTTTCACATTGGTCTTCCAGAGTGAGTTTCTCGTCTGAGATCATTGTGAAAACTGATTTTGTCGCCCCCCTCATCTGTCAGTTCTCTCTCGAAAGTATAAAAGTAGGAGATTTACTGATGAAGATAACCGTAAACTGGCTTGACGAAAGAGGAAAAAGCGCATGTTTGACTGAAGAACTGTATATTTAAGGTTGTCAAAGCTTTGAGATAGTACCAAATGTATGGTACTTTTATCTCTTCATGTACTGTGCAATTATTGAGTAAATTGATATTTTTGGAGTTTACAGTTGTCACTGGCTAGCAAAGGGCATAAAAAGTTTTTTTACACCTTAATTTGATAAACATGACAGTCCTGGAAAAATGAACTGTTATGGCCAGTGTGGACAATTGAATGTGTTGTTTTTGAAAATTTGAATCTAGCCATTTATAAAATAATTATTTAATAATCAAATTTTAATGAAAGTACTGATTGTATATTAGCAACTTTGTGTGAATTAATTAGGTAAAGTGTAAATATCGCTTTCTTCCTCAGATACCTTGCATGCTACCTTGAATTGATGACAACCCAAATGGATAAAAACCACAATTAATCTTGTGGATAAATGAAGGAATAATTTGAATAAAGTGATAAGTCAGTGTCTTGCTCACCTTGGAAAGTGTTGAAGGATCATTGAGGATTATATCTTATGAATATAAAGGTTGTTGTGCAGGTGCAGGAAGGGGGTGATTGCAGGATGTGTAAATCTTGCTCAAGCCAACTTCAAATCATCAGGCTGACTGAGGAATTGAGGATGTGCATGTATATATATATTATGGGATATATTATGGGATGGAAGGACCTCAGAGAAGAGCCCAGAGAGGACCCCAGTGGATGTCTAAAGCAATTGATTTGAGGATCCCTGTCGCTGTTTGATGTCAGCTGTCCCAAAGTGGCCCTCCCTTTTCCTGAATACTTTTATCTCTTCATGTACTGTGCAATTATTGAGTAAATTGATATTTTTGGAGTTTACAGTTGTCACTGGATAGCAAAGGGCATAAAAAGTTTTTTTACACCTTAATTTGATAAACATGACAGTCCTGGAAAAATGAACTGTTATGGCCAGTGTGGACAATTGAATGTGTTGTTTTTGAAAATTTGAATCTAGCCATTTATGAAATAATTATTTAATAATCAAATTTTAATGAAAGTACTGATTGTATAGTAGCAACTTTGTGTGAATTAATTAGGTAAAGTGTAAATATCGCTTTCTTCCTCAGATACCTTGCATGCTACCTTGAATTGATGACAACCCAAATGGATAAAAACCACAATTAATCTTGTGGATAAATGAAGGAATAATTTGAATAAAGTGATAAGTCAGTGTCTTGCTCACCTTGGAAAGTGTTGAAGGATCATTGAGGATTATATCTTGTGAATATAAAGGTTGTTGTGCAGGTGCAGGAAGGGGGTGATTGCAGGATGTGTAAATCTTGCTCAAGCCAACTTCAAATCATCAGGCTGACTGAGGAATTGAGGATGTGCATGTATATATATATTATGGGATATATTATGGGATGGAAGGACCTCTGAGAAGACCCCGGAGAGGACCCCAGTGGATGTCTAAAGCAATTGATTTGATGATCCCTGTCGCTGTTTGATGTCAGCTGTCCCAAAGTGGCCCTCCCTTTTCCTGAATACTAACAATATCTGCATGATCTATCAGAGGCCACCGCTGGGCCGGATCAAAGTCAACTCTTAAATTTTAACCCCTGCACTCTGATCATCCCTTTGTGGGCAAGCGTTGTTTCCAAGCACCTATCACAATAAATTTAACACTTCCGCCCAGGCTGCTTCAATTGCCTGAAGTTGCTTTTGCCTGTGATGTTTTTTTTCTGCACACACGAGCAGTTTCAAGCATGTTCATCCTATATAAAAGAGTCACAAGGGCCATAAGGGCATGATATATATGTTCTTACTACAAAATGTATGTTAAGATATATATTAAGAAGCTACTAGCCCAGCTGAGGAGGCCAGAGAAGCCACTAAATGGCTGAGATCACTAAGATCAGATGAGTAATAGGTAGGAGGGTGAGGGTTCTTGATAAGTTTGAAGAAGACTTGTTTCCTGGCTACTGACTCCTCCACGCAGCCAGGCTGAGCCAGCCACCTGAAGGCTCCTTCAAGGCAGGCAAGAAGGCAGCATGGAAAAGCAGTGTCAGGGCCTGTCTACAGCATGGATTCAATGAGGGGCCCTGCTGATATTTGATACGGAAGGAGTATCTCAAAGTCAAGAAGCCATGCATCCCATCAGTCTTGTGTGTTTTGCCCTGGCCTGTCTATATGGCCTGTCCTGCAAGTCTTCGCCAAAGAGCTGCAAAGACGTGTGACTGGCTTTCTAAGTGATACTTCTCAAGTGCCTCTTTCACTTCCGCTGCTTTTTCCCACTTATCAAGACTTCCTGAGATAATTAGAAGGAAGTCCGAGAGTCTAATGGTGGTGTCACGTAAATTGTCATTTTTCTGCAGACAATGTCAAGACATGCTGCTCTGGCTGTGTACCAGCTAACATATAGTTTGAGGCCATATATCTTGGAGATTTATCGACTAAAGACTAGTGTCCATATCTTGCTTTTCCAATAGGAGACGATTTACATCAGTTTAATGAGAAGTTAGTGGTCATGATCACCATATTTACTCCCTTCAGTGTTGCCAAATGAGATTCTGTGTGTCTGCGGATACTATGATACTATCGGACTGGATCAGCTGAGTCCTTTAGCAGGCGATTCTGTTGAGATGTCTTTGACCTTGTTCTGAATGTGTAGTTGATGGTGTAGTTCTCATAAATGTTCTTCCTCTCAGTAATTCATGGAATGTAATGGTCTGAAAGTGATCGAACCCTCAATGCGACAAAGGCTTGCATGATTTAAAATACACAATGTCCGATATTTTGATGAAAGCTCTAATGTCGAGCGGTCACATTTGCTGCTTAACTCTTTGCGTTTTGTGCACTGTAATGGTCAAGTACTCGGACTGAACTACAATGTGGCAAAGACACTTCAAAATTGAAAACACGTGTCCGATCTTTTGATGAAAGCTCTACTGTCAAGCAGTCGTGGTTGCCACTTAACTCTAGTTAATCATGGAATGTAATTGTCAATTAATGAACTACAATTTGGCAAATGCACTTTGAAATTGAAAACCTACATGTCCAATCTTTCGCTGAAAGCTCTAATGTTCATCGGTTGCGGTTGCTACTCATCTCTTGTGTTTCATGGGATGTAACCGCCGGCGGTCTTGATCGTTCCGTCAACATGGCAAAGGCATGCAACTGAAACTGAAAACATACATGTTCGTCGTCCAATTTTTTATGAGAGACTCTGATGTCGTCATGTCGAGTGGTCGCAGTTGCTGCTTAACTCTTTGCGTTTTGTGCAATGTAATGGTCAAGTACTCGGACTGAACTACAATGTGGCAAAGACAATTCGAAATTGAGAACGTACATGTCAAGCGGTCACAGTTGCTGTTTAACTGGAAATGTAATGGTCAATTACTGAACTCTAATTTGGCAAAGACGCTTTGAAACTGAAAACATACATGTCCGATCTTTTGATGAAAGCTCTATGTTCAGCGGTTGCGGTTGCTACTCATCTCTTGTGTTTAATGGGATGTAACCACCAGCGGTCTTGATCATTCCGTCAACATGGCAAAGGCATGCAAGATTTAAACTACATCTCAGATCTTTCGATGAAAGCTCTTATGTTGAGCGGTTGCAGTTGTTACTTAACTCAACAATTTGGCAAAGGCATTTTGAAACTGAAAACATACAAGTCCGTCTTCCGATCATTTGATCAGAGACTCTGATGTTGTCATGTCGAGCGGTTGCAGTTGCTACTTAACTCTTTGCGTTTTGTGCAATGTAATTGTCAAGTACTCGGACTGAACTACAATGTGGCAAAGACAATTCGAAATTGAGAACATACTTGTCTGAACCTTCGATGAAGGCTCTGATGTCAAGCGGTCAGAGTTGCTTCTTAACTGGAAATGTAATGGTCAATTACTGAACTCTAATTTGGCCAAGACACTTTCAAACTGAAAACATACATGTCCGATCTTTTGATGAAAGCTCTATGTTCAGCGGTCCCAGTTGTTACTTAACTCTTGTTTATCCTAGAAATGTAATGGTCAATACTAAACTCTAATTTGGCAAAGGCACTTTGAAACTGAAAACATAGCTGTCCGATCTTTTGATGAAAGCTCTAATGTTCAGTGGGCGTAGTTGACTCTTTATCTCCTGCATTTCATGGAATGTAACGGTCAGCTGCTCTGATCGATCCCTCAACTTGGCAAAGGCATGCAATATTCGAAATACATCTCAGATCGTTTGATGAAAGCTCTTAATGTCAAGCGGCAGTCGCAGTTGCTACTTAACTCTTGTGTTTCATGGAATGTAGCGGTCAATAATTATTACTTGGGCTGAACTTCAATGTGGCACAGACGCTTCGAAATTGAAAACAAACACGTCCGATCTTTCGATGACAGCTCTAATGTCGACGGTCGCAGTTGGTACTTAACTCTCGTGTTTCGTGGATTGTAATGGTCAGCAGTTATGATCGAACCCTCAACATGGCAAAGGCATGCAATTTTTAAAATACTTCTCAGATCTTTCAATGAAAGCTCTAATGGCAAGCAGTCGGACTTGCCATTTAACTCTTGTGTTTTGTGGAATGTAGGGTAATGTTCTTTGAGTCGGACAGTTGGATTCAAGCCATTTCAGAAAGTGATCTCTGGCCAGGTTAAAGGGTTATAGGTTATATTAACCAGGGTATCAAATTGAATGTTTTCCGGAAATCTATTAAAAAATTGACAATTTGCATAATTAGAACACTGTTTATTGGGTTATTTTTGGGACTTTAAAAAAAGAGAGGGGTAACCTTGAGTCGGACAGTTACAAGGCATTGAAGTACATTTGTTTAAGATCCTTCCAATCCATTAATAGATGCCATATTAGAGCACAAAATACATTGAGCTCAGTAATAACAATTTTGATGACAATCTGAGGTCAAATCAATACCATAGACCTGAATAAAACCCTTCAATCTGGAGAAATTTTACTAAAATACTCATTTCCTGATCAAACAGAAAAGTGAAAAACGGAGTTTTTACCCCATTTTCAGGGTCATGAAAAACCCACTATACTTGTTTGTATCATGCTGAAACTTTTTGAACAGATAAAAGAGGTCTTAAGCTAAATTTTGGTACCAAATACATAGGTATAGGAGCTCTCAATTGGTCAATACAGCCCAACAAAAAGTGTCCGACTCAAGGTAACACCCTCTAAGTGTCCGACTCAAAGAGCATTACCCTAATGGTCAGCAGTTCTGATCGAACCCTCAATATGGCAAAGGCATGCAAGATTCAAAATACATCTCGGATCTTTCAATGAAAGCTCTAAATGGCGAGCTGTTGCAGTTGCGACTTAGCTCTTGTGTTTTGTGGAATATAATGGTCAGCAGCTCTGATGGAACCCTCAATATGGAAAAGGCATGCAATATTTAAAATACATCTCAGATCTTTCGATGAAAGCTCTTATGTTGAGCAGTCGCAGTTGCGACCTTTAACTTGTGTTTCGTGGAATGTAATGGTCAATTAATCGGGCTGAACTACAATGTGGCAAAGACACTTCGAAATTGAAAACACGCATGTCTGATCTTTCGATGAAAGCTCTAATGTCGAGCAGTCGCAGATGCTACTTAACTCTTGTGTTGTCATTGATTGTTGTTAATTAACTCTTGTGTGTCGTGGAATGTAATGATCGGAAGATGGCTAAACCCTCAATACTACGAAGGCATGCAAGATTTTAAATATGTCTCAGATCTTTCGATGAAAGCTGCTACTTAACTCTTGTGTTTCGTGGAATGTAACGGTCCGTGCTCCCTTTGTTCTCCGCTTCCACTTGCCTTTCCTTCAAGTTCCTCGCCTTTCTCCTGGCTGTCTTTGCCCTTTGCTCTTCTTTAATGCTAAAATTATAACACCGTGAATGACTTATGCTTTGCATTCACTGCCTGCCATGCTTCCTCTATGGCCTCCCCTGCTCTTTGGCTGCTCTCTTGGCATTTGTTATGCAAGCAAAAACTTGTTTTCTTCTCCAATTGACAACTCCCAATGATTCCCTTTGATCTGGTGGTCCCCGCGTCATGGTAGCAAGTCAAGTGTTCCTGCAATTAATGTTTTACAAGTATTTATTCTAATAAAAACCCTGCTGGGTGGGTAAAGCATTCAAAATTCATTTTTGAAAACCTCTGAAATGATTTGTAATGCTGCAAAAATATTAGAACCCAACCGCAATGGGTCTGCACCTCAGAGACGCAGTCATTCCGCAGCGATATACATAATATAATACATACAGGCGTTGCTGCATTTTTTCTTTTATCTTTTTGCCTCTTTGACTTTTTGGGAACCAGCTGTGTCATTAAAACATGTCATCGTTCAAATATGATTTCAAAATAAACTGCTAATTTTTCATGTCGACAAGTCTCTAATGAATTCATTAAATGCCTGTTATTACATGGGAAAAACTGCCATTTGACAGTTATGCCTTCATATGTTCACCACTAACTCATTTGTGTATGATGTATACAACTAGTGTGAGCCCATTTAAAGTCATTTTGAATTAATTCTCATCCCACTCTTTCATCAATTTGTGTAAGTTACACCTGTGTGTCTCCCCCTCGAAGTTTTTTTCAACTCTTGAGGAATTTCGAATTTTGCAGAATTTTTGGTCTTTTCAATAAAGGAATGTTTGGTGTATACCTGTTTACACCTTCAACAAAACTGTTTTCCTCAAAGATAACTTTATTCAGCAAACATCCTCTCATCAAGATGTGATATGTTAAAGAAGAAAAAAAGACTGAAGTGATGACTCTGCCATAAGTTGCTCTGGATACAAACCAATTGTTGCTGTTCCCAACTTTCCTATTTCTCTAAGCTTTTTTTATTCACTTAAAAACTTGTCTGTCTCGTTAAAACCTGTCTATTTCACTTTAAAAACTTCTCTGTTTTACTTTGAAACTTCTCTGTTTTACCAATAACTTTTCCATTTTACTGCAAACTTTTCTGCGTTTCACTTCAAATTTCTGTTTTTATCAAACTTTTCTGTTTCACTCAAAACACTTCTGCCTCACTCCAAAACATTGTCATTTCACTCACTTTTCTGTTTCACTCAATCCCTTCCGTTTCACATCAACTTAATTGGTTTCAGTCCTAAAAATCTTCTCTTTCACTCAAACTTTTCTGTCCCTCTCCAAACAATCTGTTTGACTCCACAAACTTTTATGTTTTACTCATGAACGTTTCTATTTCACTGCTGCTTTACTGTTTCACTCTAAGGAATTTATATTTTGCTAAAAACTTATTTTTTGATCGCTTAATTTGTATTTTGTCTTGCTCCCACTTTTCTGTTTAACTCAAAACGTTTGTTTCACCTCCAAACTTTACTGTTTTACTGCAAAACTTTCTGTTTCACTCTGCAATTTTCGGTTTCACTCTAAAACTTTTCTGTTTCACTGCTACTGTTTTGTTTCACTCAATTAAATATAATTAATGTTTCACTCCATAGCATTTTTGTATAACTCCAACTTTTCTGTCTCCCTCCACAAACTTTTCTGTTTCAATGCAACTTTCCATTTCACCACAATTTTTTTTCTGTTTTAGTCCAAAACTTTCTGTTTCACTTCAGTTTGTTTCATTCGATAATGTTGGAGTTTTGCAGCTTTACAAATTATTTCAAAGGTTTTCAATGAAAGAATTTTGAATGCTCAACACACCCAGGTTTTTAATTACTTGTAAATCATTAATTGCGGGAACACTTACTTGCTACCATGATGCGGGGACCACCAGATCAGTGATCATAGAGAATCATTGGGAGTTGTCAATTGGGAGAACAAAACAAGTTTTTGGCTTGCATTATAAATGCCAGAACTCTAAACTTATCTGTTTTACTGCTACCTTCTGTTTCCTTTAACTTTTCTGGTTCAATCAATAATTTTCTGTTTCGTCCCAAGACTTTTTTATGCTTGATTCACTCCAAAATTGTTCTGTTCCACTCCAAAATTGTTCTGTTCCACTCCAAAACTTTTCCATCACCTTCCAAAAAGTTTCTGTTTCACTCCAAACTTTTAATGTTTCACTCTGCAAAGAAAACATTTCGCTGCTAAACGTTGGTGGATGTCAAGTGATGTCCTTCTTCTTCCGATAACTGCTGAAGTTGTGACAGTAGATGAGTCTTTCAAAGACGAATTAGGGAGGACACATAGAGCTTTATTGTGGACCATGCCGCAGCATTAGCATTCCAACATTTGGAATTTTATGTCATCGCATGCTCTAAAAATGTATTCCACTTTTATAATCAAGAATATCAACTGAAAATATGGTTCTTGTCAAGTAATATGGCGCATCACCCAAGGAGATATGACGATGACCAAGGCATGTCTTTCCAGATCTATGTTAAATATGCCCTGCAAATATTTGCACTTACCACAGATATATAGTATAGCATTTTAGCCATGGTGGAACTGGTTTTCTTTGGAACCTTGATCCCAGAAGAGATCCACTGACCCTGATTAATTTCCACCAGAATGTCATTATGTAACTATTGTGTTGCATGATATTTGCTAATTTTGTCAACAATTTAAAACAAATTTAAAACGCCTGTAATTTTGTGAATTCATTGTCTCCTTGGTCAAGGCTGTGGGGGACACCTGTCACTTCTGATCTTGGCTTCTGTGAAACATCTTAAGCATCATGCAGAAGTACTCCTGACAGCACAGAGTACTGACATGCATGTGTGAGTCTGCCATGCATGTTCAAATTCCATGCCCTTGGCCCAAGCATGTTGCATACATGTTCTTGTGCATGCATCCAGGCAGCTTGAGGCTGGTTAGTATAGTCTACATGATGCATACACAGTATATATATGTGCATGGATCTATAACTTAAACCTTCTAACTCTATGGTACATGTATGTGTAAGACTTAGATCTCAAAATCTTAATCTTGGTCTGGTACTCAATTTGCTTCAATGTCTGGAAATCAGAACTTCATTGCTTAGAGTCATGTCGACCACACTCAAATTTTTAATTTTGACTCCGCTTTTAGATGATTGAGTGACATGGTTGCACAATTCCTTTGAGCTGACATAGCTTGTTGTTTTAAGTTATGATGACAGACAGATTATCATAACTTTAGCTCCAACATTTTTGTGCAACCATCTTCCTAAATAATTTAAGCCCACTCAAAATTACTAATTTTACAGTGCATCTTGCTTTGCACTTCCATTTTGAGATTATTCCAAATGTGTCATTCTGTACTCCTTTAACTAACAAATGAATTTCAGAAGTTATTACTTTGAATATATGATCAAGTTATCCGTTTGATTTGCTTTTTTAATATAAATTACCAACTCATCGATGTAGGTTTCTGGTGGTGTATGGGCCCACAGTGTAGGGGAGACCGGGGCTTGTTGGACCGCTTTTTTATTTTCCGGCTCTCAATCATAAAGTTCTCTGAATATTTGAAAAATCTCTTTTCTGACTGACTTCTGAACATCTACACTACCCTTATGCCAAACCAAGTCGATCTACCACCCATAGTTGTTTAGAAGTTCGAAAAAATTTGTTTTGTGGTCCAACGTGCCCCGGGGCTGGGGCAGGTTGGACCACCATGTGGGGCAGGTTGGACCACGGAATGAAAGTCCAGGAAAGTAGAAGAAAGTGAGCAAACGCCACATTTTCTTCTCTCAGATCACAAAACACACTTGTGTGTCATTGCACAATGATTATATCGGAATATTTACCCAGATAATTTTAATAAATCTTATTTCAGCTAGAAGGGCTGTCAGATTAGCCAACTGAATTGATTTTACCCTCATATTGTACAGGTGCTCTTCTTCTTCTTCTTCTTAGGACTTCCCGCCTTTCGATAGGCGCGCCTCCCTGAAGGGAGTTAAAACACAGTCATACAACATTCTTTACATTGTTCAAGGTAAAAGAGCTCCTATATCTCTCGATATTTAGGCAGAAAGCCCCGGAGATCTGGCTAATGACACTGAGATCCTGATTATTATATGAAGTCAGGTGCTTCTTCTTGAAACGTCCTCCATTGAGGATTGCTAGGCAGAGCTCCTCCTTTGTGCTAGGTCCAGTGATATTGTTTCTTCTGTAAATATCTTCTAGTTTCTCAACTGTAGGTCTACGGATGTGCTCTGTAGCCGGGCATATTGCAATGACATGGAGAATGTCTTCATCTGCACTTTTGCACATTCGACACAACGTTGAATGGTCTGGTTGAAACTTGCATTTAAAGTCTCACATCTATACCTCCCAACCAACATGCTCTATTCATGTTAAAAAGTACACCTGGCATTTTGCAGATAATTTTTTTCAGTCAATCCAGTTTATAATGGTCCAACGTGCCCCGGCCATGCTGGTCCAACATGCCCCGTCCCAACCTCTTATGAAAATGTGCATGCCTTGCTAACAAGGTTGAATTTGAACTTTGGAAACTTATATCAAATTTTTTTGTAGTGATAGTTTCGATTTATGAGACTTGTGTTACCGGATTCCCCATATTTTAAGAAGGGTAACCCAGCCATCGAGACTTGGAAAAAGTCACTTTTTATGCCGAAAATCAGACAAACTGAAATAGAACTCACACTTTTCCTTCAATGCTCATGAAATATTTTGGCCAAAAGGCATACCACTAAAGGTCTCTTCATTTGGGATTTGGATAACTGCGCATGCTTTATAAAAAGATATTGGCGATGGTCCAACGACAACGTGCCCCGAGGTCCAACGTGCCCCGGTCTCCCCTACTATTTCCACCTCGGTGGATGATACAAGAAGTGCGGGGGTGACTGACCAGAGCATAATTGAGCACTCTTATTCTGAACTTGCCACACATAGAACATTTTCCAGGCACAATCATGTATGGCGAGTATAGGTTACAGTGTATTGCATGTGTACATAAGGCAGTGTTTTAGCCATGTGTGTTGGTGTCAGGAGCGTGATGGGTTTGGCTTGAGCTTCAGCTTAATTTCACTCAGCTCTAAGTCTATGTAATATTGGAGTTTCGAATAAATATTAGCGAAGTGGTAGAGTGATATGCCTTATTTAAATCATGAAGTCTATGGTTCTAGCCACAAAGATGCAATTCCACTGACCACATCACTGGTTCTGAGTCAGTTTCCCTTGTCACTGGTGACCTCTGAGTTCTGACAACACACTCTAAAAAATGTCGGGACAAAATTAGTTTTTTAGATTCAAAATTGTTTTTTGAAAAACCAAATTTCAATGCAAAACCAACATTGCATTGAAATTTGGTTTTTCAAAAAACCATTTTGAATCTAAAAAAAACAATTTTGTCTGAAATTCTTTAGAGTGCAGTTGTCTGCTGTTGATGCAGGGGCATAGTCAAGCATCGAAGTTTTACCTCTTTGTTGGCATGCTGATTAAATGTTGTTATTTTGTCTTAGAACAACTGGATTTGTATCATGTCATTATGACAGCTGCCTCTGACAGTCCCTGAGACTGATCCAAGTTTCCTCAGAACTTGTTATTGAAAGAAGATCAGCAAACTGATCAGCAAACTGACATCTGTCATACTGGAACAGAACCCAATATAAGGCATAAATTGTTTCAAGTACTTTTTCGCCATGAGATTTTGCCATGAGCTCTATATTTAGCTTTGGCTGGCTGGAAATCCAATCCTTTCTGGATAAGCATCTCATAAATTCCCCTCAAAGTTTCCAGTGAAATATAAAGTCACAACACTCACTGCTGGGGTATTAACTGGAGTCATACAATCTTCCAAAATTGGAAAACTTGAGAGTTGTGCCAAATTTAGAGGCTTTGGTTTCAGGAGTGCCCCACCTGATGAGGTTTCAGGCAGTTATCTCGACTTGAAAGAATAAATGGTAAATAGTGTAAATGTTATGGAGATAAGAGCAACAGGTTTTTCTTGCTTCACGCCTTTCTAGCTAACTGTTTACTGGAAACTTTCAACGCTGTCACAGGTCAGGGAAACAAAAAGCAGTCTGAATGTCTGGCACCCTCTTCAGGGCTGATAAGAAAGCAATACAAACTCTTTTGTATCTAACAACAACATTTTAATCAAATCGTGTGCAGTATATATTAAGTACAATCAGTACAAAAATGACAAAATGCTTCAAAAAGTCTCAAAAATGTTCACAAATACATAATAATGAAATGTACATAATGGGTTATAAAAATGCAGTATAATAATTAAGGCACCTTGGTTGATGATCTATGAACTATGAGCAAACAAGTTCTATTAACTTACTAACATAAATATACACAATAGTTATAGAAACCTCACATAAATCCGTATAAATTAACCAATTGTCCACGTATCAACAGTCTCATATAGTCCATATTTACATTTTCCAAGCACAATCATGTATGGCGTGTATAGGTTACAGTGTATTGCATGTGTACATAAGGCAGTGTTTTAGCCATGTGTGTTGGTGTCAGGAGTGTGATGGGTTTGGCTTGAGCTTCTGCTTAATTTCACACAGCCCTAAGTCTATGTAATATTGCAGTTTCGAATAAACACTAGCTGTAATTGGGAAGAACTTCAAAAGGTTCAGGTGTAAGCTTACACTACTCAGCCATGATAGGCAATATGACTCACAGGGTGGCATTTTCCACTTCTTGTCTGCTTCTTGCTTTTTTCTTTCTCCTCTAAAATTCCCCACAAGGGAGCAATCAATAACACTATAATATGGTATTTTGGAAAATCTATTAAGTTTCCTGTCAGTTTTGTATTTTTTCCTCTGAAATCCACGCCCCCTGAACACCAGATTGTAGTGGTTGTGAGCATTTTGCCTAAAAGTGCAGAGAGAAAGAATATTCTTTGGAAAAAGGTTGAAAATATCAAGTGTGTGGCTGTGGAGGAGACCCGCTGCAGTGCTGGCCCATTCATCATTTTAGCTGTTCGTTTTTCATTCCCTGACATCTTACTTGACATGTTTCACTTTTTTTTTCAAACTCAAGTGCCAGCTCTGGCCAAGTGGACCAAAAGAGCCCTTGCAGATCTTCTCTGCACTTTAATATGCAGTTCTTAGTACTTCAGTGCTCCTTATAGGTCTTGCTTCAGAACTTCATAGGGGCTCCTGAAGAGAGAGGCTCTATAAGAGAGGCCCAGGGAGTCATGTGACTCTCATTCCTACTGAACTACGACTTTTTGCTATGGCTTTTTGACAGAGACAGACTCTATGGCACTCAGCAGCAGCACTCCACAGCACTCTAGGGCACTCCACAGCCAGCAAACACTCCACACACATCATCAAATGCAAGCCAGGGTGATAAATGCCCTGTCAATAACAACCACTGACTTTTAAACACTCCCCAACCACTCAAAACTCACATAAAGGACTCCTACTCATTGCACACTCAAGTTTCATTAATTAGGAGCAAGTCTCCAGCTCTTCACAGTTACAGCTTTGTCAACTTTTACCCGTGATGGCTACAAGATATGTGGGAGAGTGATAAGGCTGATTATGAGGACCAACAAAGAAAACAGGGGCCAGGCACTTGGGTGTCATCTTAGGCTGTCATCAGCATGTTTGTGATAATGCATGTGTATTTATAAGGCTTGTGTGAATTCACTATAACGAAATACCTGTACACAACTTAACAGAATAAAAAAGGTGACGTAAGTCCATGGAAGAGACAGATTCATCAGCAGTGAGATTGTCCTCAGGACATGAATGGAAGGCATTACCAGTGATTACTGGTGATTACTGGTGATTACCAGTGAGTTAGATGTATGTACATGAGAGGCGCATAACTTAACGCGCTCTTTTGACTCCGAGTTGAGATCTGCTCAGCTGAGGGCGAGACAGTCTTACAGGCGATTCAAGCTGTTGTTGCTGCTGCTCCCGTTTGAAGTCGACTCAAGGAAGACAACTTAAGAGCCTCTTAGACATTCATTGCGTCATTATTCCCAACTGCTTAATTTTAATCTATTTTACAATAGCATTAACAGAGATATTACACAAAGCAGTCACATAGCAGTCACGTGTGTATGGTAGGGATTAGCAGTCATTGGTTTGCATGGGGGTGTAACGGTGTAACTCAGGGACGAGCGTATCGGTCCCACTGTCCGTTGGCGTTGATGGGAGGGACGGACAGGGAAGGGCCACCCGCCGACTGGTACAAGGGCCGAAGTCCTGGGGCCATGCACTGGTAAGGGGGAGGGGCCGCTCCGTACATGCCGCTCTGTGCATAGTAGGCGGCGTGGGAATCGCTGTAGTCGACGTCTTGTCCGTCGTGAGGCACTGACATTGGGGGGAAGGCGAACCGTGGAGGTTGCATGGGGTCGTAGCCGAACTTGTGAGCATCGCGGTGGTAGGAGAGGTGTGAGGAGGTCTCCATTTTGATGCTGTTGTTGTTGTTGTTAGCAGGGGAATCCTGATTGTTCATGTAATCCTCACTAGGGTGCGTGCTGGTCGAATGCATGGCTGAGGTGGAGGAGGACGCACTAGCGGGGTGGTTAGGGGCTCCCTGGCCAGGGTTGTTATTGGTGGCGGCCATATTGTCACTGTTCGGGGAGAGCTGGGGACTTCCGCTGCCTTGGCTGCCCTGTCCGCTGGCCATGCGCTGCAAGTGGCCCGATGCGGAACTGGTGGCCAAGTTCCTGTATGACCAGGAGGGTTGGCTGCTGGACGGCTGGCCTTGTTGGTATGGAGGGGGAGGGTGAGGCATCCCGGGCCTGCCAGGATGGCCATGAGGAGGGAGGTACTGGTCCAACTCGGTCTCGTCAAAGTGGTCGATGCCAACGACTTCTGTGCTCAGATCGCCAATGTCCACTCGGCTGAAGTCAATAGGTTGTGTCTGTGGTTGACCTGCAAAGAGGAAAGATAGATTCAGATCAGATGTCTTGAATCAGTTGAACTCTTGTCATCAGCTGTCACCTCAAGGGCTCCCTATCAGCTGATAACTATCTCTTGTCCAGCAATGAGTCTATTTTGAGAGCTTTTTCATTTCTTACTTTCTTTCATATCATAATAAGATCAAACTTGAACTGAGTGACCAGCTTTTGTTCACATTTCTAAATCTTTATCAGCGATCCTGGCCAATTAATTGTGTTTGGATTGGTTCGGATCCACTTGCTAACAAAGTGATCCCTTGCCTGTTATTTTATTCCAACAATAAGTGGTAATTTAAATGTCTCAAGTTGGTGCCACTCATTAAACTACATGCACAAAACCATTTTGAGTGGTTATTGAATTTTAGTAGCAGAGTCACTAGAAGTTAAAATGTCTTTAAAATGTTTTGAAACAGCCATTTTCTTTGTCCTGCAAGCCTTGCATGTGTGATCCATGGAGCCAAATTGGATCTTTATATATTGTGTCTGTGTTTGTTCAAATTTAGTAGGGTAATGTGGTTTTACACAATATGATTTTATAATGGGGATAAAGCTTTAAAATGTGCACCTACAATTTGACCTTGATAGATTTTTTAAATGACCTTTGGGTCTCAAATCAGTAGCCAAGGCTTGTGAGCTCACCTGGTATGTGTCTGATGTGCCTGGGTCTCATGTTGTCTCCATGGTTGGGGGTGGTGGGTGGAGTAGGGGGTCCGGTTGATCCGGATTGCCCTCTGCCTCCTCCGCTGCTGTCCGCATCACTGATGGTTGAGTTGGGGGAGCCATCCGCTGACATTCCTCTGTACAGCACCGGAGACATGAGTGGGGGAGATGGACCATTCTCGTAACCGGAACCGGAAGATGCTCCCTTGAGAGGCTTGCGTCTGCGCGGTTGGTACTTGTAGTCCGGGTAGTCTTTCTTGTGCTGTACCCTCAATCGCTCTGCCTCCTCCACAAACGGTTTCTTCTCCTCCTCATTGAGCAATCTGCAAAACAAAAGAAATTGATTTTAGCAAAAGTGCAATGTATTGGTGTGCGGATGGTACTGCAGGGTTGATGATAGACCTAAGATGCATGGGGTGGAGGCCTTCTTACTCCTCAGTCCTGCTAAGCCTGCATAGGCCATGATAGGGAATTTGGAATAACCCAAAATTGCTAATAAAGACTTTGAAAAAAAAACTACATCACTTTCACAACATGATTACAACTTCCAAATTTCAAAATTAAAGGTATGAATGCGAATTGTGATTTTTGAAAGACAAATCAGTGGCTCTCATGCAGCATCCTGGGGAGTCATTGACATTCTCTCTTTAGTTGTTCGCCCTGATTGATTGCCAAGGCCACAACAAGTTCATCTCAACAAGTTCATTCTAAAAAGTTCACTGCATCAACAAGTTGAACAAGTTCACCCACCAATTTCACCCCACGCATAAGAAGCACTTGTGAATGAAGACGTTTTTGCTTCTCTGGGTGTTTATTAAAGTCAATCACATAAGTGGGAGGAGAAATGCTCAGAAAAAGAGAAGGGAGTTTTATAGCCACCTCATGGGGAGCTGTGTGTTGGGCCTCCACACTCTTGCACCACACAATACCCGGTAATTACTGGGTATTTCAATCCCACAAATCAGCTGAAATCATCCTCCCAAATGAGTGCTTGTTTATCCAGTTTATTCAGCTCTTCTCTCAGGTTCTCTGCATGGAGCCCAATAATATAAGCACTTGAGGAGAGAAGTATTTCAGTGCATTAGGCTGAGATTCACTGAAAGATTCATAGAGAGGGGGAGACATGCTTTAATGCATCTTACGTGTGAGGATTTCCCCAACAAATTAAAGCCCATATCATTATCAGCAATCTCAGTAGAAAGCAAATAATGCAATTCATCTTGCCCTTTGATGATACAACCTGCCTTACAGAGATAAACCGTGAAATGCATGGCCTGACAAGCGTGTAATAATGACAAATCATTGAGGATCCACGCTGTAAATATCCAGAAGCCAAAAAGTCCCATTAATTCATTAGACGAATTCATTACTGCAGCTGTCTTTGTCAATGTTGTGTCTTGTGATTGTCAAAGGGAACGGCGGCCAATGAGGGTGCAAGGTCACAGCCGAGACCAAAGGGAATAAAATACCTGAGTTTAGCATAAAACTGAATAATAACACAACATGTTACATTGGATGCAGAAATCATGGTTGTTTTATGTGGACACACATCGTAGCACTGGCTATGACTGTTTAATAGGCACATCATGCCTGTTGACTTTTCTCGGGTTACACATTAATTCCTTAATTGTTGATAATCCTCTGTTTTTGGAGGGCTTTCTGACATCTGGCTTTCATGTGTGCAACTTAATCTTGCTACGACGTGAGTGTGAAAAAGGGATTGTCTAATGCTGCCCCTGTCAGGCCCTGATTCCCCCATGGCTCCCCCAGAAGAGGGAGAGGGCTTCTTAGAAGGGCCCGTGACGTCATTGTGTCAATATTGGGGTCGTGCTTGCCTCTCTTGGCGCCCTATTATCGCTCACCATTTTACATACGTCCTACTATTATTGTGGTAATTATGATAATGATTTACAAACATGGCCACTGTGTCGTTCTTTGATCTGCTTGCACCACCTTGTGTTTGTTATTCAACTGCAAGATCCAAGTTGCCATGACAGCAAGATGGCCGTCAATGTTTCATGCCCTTGCTCACCAGGGGCGTGCTGCCTCATGAATCTCTCTTCTTGACCCCTAACCTCAACAATGCTCACCCCACGCAATATTTTTCACCCCAAAAAACAGGAGATCCAGTTTATGCCCATCGCTATGCAGGTGGGATTAGAACGACCACAAAAATAGAGGAATACTCCAGCACTGTGAATGCAAGTAGCCAGTGGCATCCAAACCACAATTGCTTGGAAAGCAACAGCATGTCCAGGTCAACAATGCACAGCCATTTCCGCTCACAAAATAGCAGAGAAAATAATTATCTTATTGGCCGTTATGCAAGTTTACAGGGAGTGAAGTTATTACAGGCTGGTGATAAATGTTCTGGAGCTATGAGACCTGTTGAAAAGCTGTCAAGAAGTTAAGACTCCGGTGATTTACAGTTCTGGGCCAATGTGCCACTTGCTGTTTTCGGCAAGAACCTCCTCATATGTTTTTTAGATTCCAAAGCTGAGAAATGACAATTCCAATTTATTGTGTCGTGGTGAAACGCATGTATTTCAGACAAAACTGCCCCAAATGTGTCTGAAAAAGCATTGAGACCTTCTGAGCATATTTAGCATGATTCATAGATCTAAATCTTGAGCTCCTGCAACAATGGCCCGTCAATGGGCCTGAATGAGGTAACGAGTAAGGTGCCTGACAATGGACTTAAAAAGGGCCACAAAAAAGAGGTCCAATTTGGGGTTGTACAGATCCGTGTCTGCCAATAATTGGCTAAACTGCGACCACTACTGCTTGTCCAGCAAAATACAGGAATTACTGCAGAATTACCAGGCTAACGGAACAAATAGCCCCTATGACCAACAGCAGTGAGTCGGTCCAATTACCAATGTTTCAAGAAATATGCAGCATAAAGAGAGTCTTTAGTTCTTGGCTATTTTGCCATTTATTTGGCCCTTGCATTTTAGGGGGGACTGGGGGAGGGGGGGGGGGGTTACCTTGGACGTGAGGTTCGCCCTCAGATCATGCTCTACGTTACGTCAATATTCCCCAACGTTGGTCAGAATGCAGGAGCTATAAATAATGTCAAACAAGTCAGCCCAAAGTAAACATCACATTAACAGGCTGACCAGTGGAGGGTGACCGAGGCAAGGGGCATTGGTGTTGGGTCTCTGCCTCTAATATTTACTCGAGACTAAATCCCATCAAACTCAATGTAAGTTGAATTCCTTGTGTTATGATATTTTGCATTTACCAGTGAAAAGGAAATGGCCTCTCATGCCCTGTGTCTAAAATGATCAAAAAGGAGAAAAAGTCAGTCTCAGAATATGCAGGAATGTTGAAGAAGTCACAAAATGTATCCTAAGGGCGACAAATGAAGACTTTTTAGCCCAGATGGTGCATCTTGCAGTGTTATTTATGAGGGCTTGAATGGGGAACAAGAATTTCAACCTTTGAATATCAGACTGCATTGCAATATATGTATAGAGGCCCTCGTTCTGATATCACACTGGGATATATCAATGTCATTTAGGATGGTAACCAATGCCCAGAAATAATGATCTGTTACCCTAGCCCAGCTTTATGTCCTTATAACATCTCCCGTGTTAATAAGTACTTGTAGCAATCTCATCTTCTCAAACGAGATCTCATGATTTTCATCCCCCCACGTGACCAGTAACCCGCATGGTTGTCAAAATAGAAAGTGTCACCTAGCAACGGAAGGTGTCACTTAGCAACCACACTTGTCAATAGCTGGTCTTCTCAGTCTGTCAAAGTGAAAGTTGCCTGGACCTGGTTTTGAAATGGCTGTCACCTTGGCTGAAGGAGGTCCTAAACTTGGGACACATCTGAAACCATGTGGAGACGGAGCCTGACATTCAACTAGCCGACACAATGGGGAACACAATTGTGTGGGTGACAGGATGTAATCCCTTGTGATATTAAAGCCCATTATGACATCTCCAAGATGACAACCCTGTCACACACTGTCACAGGCTGAATTCAGAATATTGGAGCCCAAAAAATCCTGCAAAGGCCTGGGCCAGTGCTATGCAATTAGCAGACAGCAAAGTGAGCAGCTCAAATCGAGCACAAGCAACTGCAAAAAGGAGTTAAAGAAACAGCAAAGAAAGTTCAAGAAATGAACTGAAATCAAGTGAATGAGCCTATAAGGTCTGCACTTCTCTGTGTGGAAGACGACACTGAAATTGACATGGTTAAAATGGCTTGACACACAACTTGCTGGAACAGATGAACTCCCTTTTCAAAAGTTTGAGCTATAAGTTACAAGTTGTGAGTTACCTTAAATGTTGGTAATTTCCAAATAACGAAAATGTTAACTTTTTTTCAAGGCAGATAATGTCAGTGTTAGAGCATTTGAGGCATTTTACCTGCATTTGAGGTCATGGAGGTATCAAAATTCTTCACAATGTTATTGAAATCTACAACATTTGCTTCTCGACATTTGCCAAGCAAGTCAGATTACAAGAAGTATATATGGCACTGGGGAGATTATTAGTATGAGTGGAGGGCAATGTTTGACATGATACGGTGCTACGCTTGTTGACATTTGTCCATAAGTGATATTGACATAAACTACGGCTGCCATAACTGTGCAGGTATACTAGCGTTCTGCTGGTACATGCTCCACGTTGTGTTATTAAGACGTTTTGCGGGTTTCGGACTTCAAATGCCGCAAAGCCGCCGATGATTTACACAGCAACCGAAGACTGGGTGTCTCGAAAACATGATGTCCTTACTTAGAAGGTCTATGTATATACTCCCCATGTGCACCGCCTGTCACTCTGAACACATACATTGCATGTTTTTGGCCTGGAACACCTTATTCCACGCATATTAAGCATATCTGATGACTCTATATTTGTAAGCTAGCCCTCATTAGCATGCGATGGCTTGTTATGCAGCCCGCAATGTACACCCGGCCAGCTGTAAGTGACCTGTGGAAAACTCTCTTATGTGGCGCAAATTCACTCCTTACCAACTCCGTGTGCAGTAGTTTTACAGCTTCTCTTCAAGCCGATGGGACGTTGATATAAGCGTAGACCCAGACACACATTCCTTATTAATGACCTCGTGTAATTTTACTCATCTTACATGAGACATCAATGTGCAAAGACATTTTACACCCTCCGACCTCACTATATGATTTATGCATCTCTTGCACTCGAGCCCCCTAAAAAGCATTTGATTCAGTTGATTCAGGTGATCTCGCAAAAGAAAAGCAACATAAATGTACGCTGCATGAGATGTGGGCGATATTATGTGAAATAACACAGCAATTTTGAATTTACAATTTAGAATTTTGCACGTACCAGGAAAAACGAGCATAGAAACCCGCTCTTGCTAGTATACCAGCATAGTTATTGCAGCGTATATAGTTATGGCAGCAGGGTTTATGTCAATATCACTTTGGGACATGTGTCAATACAGTGAACGCAACAGATTCACTTTTAAAGGCAGAAAAAAAGGAGGTCTCTTGATGGGTCCTCGGAGATTGTCCCAAGTGCAGCCTGTAGCTGTCTGTTTTGAGTGTACCTGTTATCCACACCAAGATACTTTTGTTTAGGGTTGTTCTTTGTGTTTTGGCTAAAAAGAGCAAAAACTATGGAGGGGCGTATGTGCTGGGATGCAGGCACTTTGAAGTCTGTCAGCATATTTGGAGGTATTGGATTTCCATCATCCGATCTGCTAATATAAATCTAAGTAGAAGGGCAGTAGGGAGATGGGCCTTGCACATGTGGGGACCCCCTATGACCAGGAAAAACTGCAAGTTGCAGAATGAAATGATAGTGAAAAACCAAGACAATATATATGTGCAGACGTGGGAAAAGGTCCGAAAAGGGATTGGGGAGGCTGGGGCAGCACTTCTCTCCAATGTATATATATATATTTGCTCCCCTTACTTATTTACAATAACATAACTGGGTGCTAGTGCTGGCAGGGTGTGGCAGGCTGCCTCACACAATGCCATATCTGCCCTCTGAACCTGCCAACCAGGCCCCTGGAATCTTGCACTCTAAAAAAATTCCAGACAAAATTGGTTTTTTAGATTCAAAATGTTTTTTTGAAAAACCAAATTTCAATGCAAAAAACCAAAATGGATTTTTTTAAAAATCCATTTTGGTTTTGCATTGAAATTTGGTTTTTCAAAAAAACATTTTGAATCTAAAAAACCAATTTTGTCCCGACATTTTTTAGAGTGTGCTTACTAAAATGCAAACTCAAGTCTTGTCAGTGCAATCAGTGGCAAATGAAGTGTCACGTGCACCCCCATCAAACAACAGACAAATTCAACAACACTTGACAACATTCAACAACATTAAGTTTCACTCAACAGAAATTATAGCAAAGTATTTAAATATGTATATAGGGGCCTAAGGTTTGTTTTGCAATACTTTGTTTGGCCAAATGGCAACAACACCACGAACTCGGATTTCCAGGTTACAGGACAGCTCAAGTGTGTTCTGCACGCCACCTTACAACTTGGGGGCGAGCACAGCAATAGGGTGACAACGCTGACAAGGAGGAACAAAAAATACAAAAAGTCCACAAAAAATTGGTAAAGAAAAGAAAAAAGTTGGGCAATAATGAATGTGACAGTGAAGGCCCTCCACACTGTGGAGTATCAGGAAACTAGCTGTCAGGGTCTCCCTCCTGCCTCGCCCAACGTATTTGCCGAATGTGATGTTTTCTTGGCAAGAGCTGGCAAGAGCTGGCTTTGGGGAGTTAATATCCCTAGTCATTCAAATGCACACGCTCTTAAACGTTGTTTTCATTTTTGTCCTGTAACAAATGACCTGGGCGTTCAGCTCTTTGGCTGGGACATGTTTCATTGCCGCCCTTGGCCAAATTTATTGGTGTTCAACCTTTTTTTTCACTTTTGCAGCTCTGTGACAGCAATGAAAGCCAGAGCCAATTCAACATGTTCACAGATTGCACCAATGAAAGACAGTGAAAGTCAAGCTCTGGGGTGTAAGTCACAGCCCCACAGTGTTCTCAACGGTCTCAAGAAGCTTCAAGATTGGCATTTTTGAGTGCTTCTTGAATTGCCACAACTTTGCTTGGGCTCCAGAAGCATGTAAGGTGCTTTGCTGTGGGTTGACTCATGAATGGACCATCTTGACATAGCATGGGAATAGCATGGATGGTCTTACAAATGATGGAAATAGGAACGCAAATTTGGAGCTCAAATTGACATTTATTTAAGATCTTGCAAAAGTTACATCAATGTTGGGAAGCCATGTGTTGACATTTATGAGGGACTTACTCAGAGGACACCAATGTGTGTTGATGGACACATATATCTTGTCAGAAGCACATATTTGAAACACATATTGGAGGGACACAGGAAAACTGGAGAAAAGTATGATCCAGTGGGTCTAATTCAGTGATCCTGCAATCATGGAGCATGCAATGGCGTTGTGATTTACGGAGCACCCCCGTGGCCTCTCCCCCCTCAACTCCCCTCTCCGGAGGGGGTATGCTCAGAATAATCTTGCTTCTTCGTCCAATTGCTTCTTTTCATTTTTCACCAGCCCAGAATTTGTCATCTCAACTCAGCCACAATGGTAGTTCAACTCCATTCAACTTCTCCTGCCTGCATGACCCCTTAGATTTTTCCTGGTTAACCTGGTGCAGGCATGGTACTGGCCCAAGTAGTGCACATTTATGATTTGACATATTATGAGGTTGCATCATAAATGACATTAACTGCACATGGTATTGAGAGTGCCGATGAGACCTCATTGAACAGCCAAGCAGGAGGTAACTCGGCCTGGTAGCTCAGTCTGCTTTCATAGGAACCACTAAGGCAGTAAAGAGTACTGTTCAGTGGGCCTATGCCTTCGGAAAGCAAAGCAGATAGCATCAAGGAATTAAGACACATTTGTAACTGTTACTTTGCAGTCCTCTGACTTATGCTCCAAGCTGTTTTATTGCCTTGAGGAAAAATGATTTAACTCATTTTCTCATTCAGACATTATCGCAGGCATATGAGTCCACATTCAGGTTGCTATTAGACCTTATCTTGGTATTATCACAGATATTATCAAGAATTTCATTTGCATTTATTTTGTCATAAGTTCATGATAGTTTATGTCATATTTTGCAAATTTCAGTTGACTTTTCAAAAGCATATTTCCGACAAATGGTTCATAAAGGATCAGGCATGAATTTTATTCTTGGGAAGTTTATCAAGCCTGCATTTTGGCTGTCAAAAATGACATTTCTATAAAGTGAGCTGTCAAAATTTAGGATCAAAAGTTATGGTATGTGAATGTCATGATTCCATCACAACATTCTGATCACATGCTGTGTTATGGAGAGGCATGAAGGTTGACAATGCATTGCAGCAAATCCATTTATATGTCAATGCTTGCACATACATCGCAGTAAAGCTATAACTTTCCTTTGCATATGTTAGGAATAACTCAATCCTTCAGGTCACAAGTGTTTTCTGCAACAGTTTACATGCACATAACTCCACTGACCCTTGTGCTCCCCTAGACATGTTTGTTGCTCTGGCATGGCCACCTAGAAGTCCCTGACAAACACCATACGGGGTACATGCTATATTTATAATATATTTTACCCTGAATCATCTAAAATACTTCGATATTCCACTGGTAAAATAAATCATAACACATCTGTCTTCAGACGCGTTGCAACGCTGGAATGACTTCTTGCGGTCACCTAATTGTGTCATGCTACAAATCAACTTCACACCTGCTCTCTGACCGCCATCAAGGGCACTCATGCTGAATTGTAACTGTAAATGATCGATTGGCCTAACCAGATCCAAATATCTGAATCCTTTTTTCGCGCGAAGTATGTGTATGTGTATATGTATACATAATTGGTTTTTAATTCTAAAGCATCATAGCATGACACGACATTGCTTATACCATAAATACCAAGTTATGGGCCACTTATACTGCGTGCATGATAATGTTTTGCCTTGCTTGTAATTTTATCAGATTTGAGGGGAGATTCGTGATTTTTGCTTTCCGTGAGGTTGTCATGCAACTGCCCTGATTTGTCCCGGGTGGAATTGCGAGTTTATTGGAAGTGTAGAGGTAGCGAGACTAGTGAGAATGATATATGCAGACGAGAGTGACTCAAAATTGCTCTGATTCTGCATGGATGTGCCTCGATCTGGGCGCATTTGAGAGAATGAACTTAGCCTGTTCCACTGGCCATAATCTAATTTTGTCATCTGTGTGACATGGCATGGGAGATGGCACATGAGATGGAATATAAGAAAGGTAAAGATGGCACATAACACAGGCTAAAATGGCAGATGGGAATTATTGATATTGCATGAGTTCTGCTGTCGGCTTCCTTACAAGTGTATGTGTCACGCATTTCTCAGCAAGCAAGGCTGGTCTCCCCAGATCTACCAAGGAGCATCTTGCCCAACTCAACAATACTAATGTCCTGCTAATATGTCGCTAATATGTTGCTAATAACATGGGTGCTGATATCGAGGCTTATCTGTCCATGGGCCAGTATAATGATTATTGTTGCGACCATTTACGTGGCATGTGACCATTTCTGTGGCATGTGACCATTATGGACATTATTGTAAGCAATGCTAAGCAGTATTGTCAGGTCTTGTGCAACTTACTAAAGCATTCAATGGGATCCAGCAAATAGAGCGCTCGTGTTTGCATTGAAGCTACAGGTAAGCCCAGGTAAGCCAGGTGAACTAGGGAGCCCAGGAGCACATACATATCTAGAGCTCTCTGCAATTGACCCCCAGAGACTCTCCTAAGTCTTCCATAGGCAAATAAAACGGCCCCTCTCAAACTTTGCTGACCCTTGGCCTTCACAAAATGTCCCTGGCAAAATACAGGAATCATAATATTGCAAAGAAAAGCCTATATAATATATAATGCGCAGTCTTAAATACATGCCAAATTTTTAGCAAAATGCTGCACAATCTCAGGTTTCTGGAATCATACATTTTACAAAAACATATTTTCACTATTTTCTACATTTATATTTTTGTAGCGAGTGTTTAAAGAAGATTAAAATAAGAATTCAAATTCAAATCAAACATCCAAATTCAATTTGCCATTTTTATTTTGTCTAAAGTCTCTTTTGGACACTTTTCTTTTTGATTTGCGTTTGCTATAATAGATTCAGTCCACAACAATGTGCTATCATGTGAAATTGTCTCCTTCTTTGAGTTATTAGCGGAGATTGTCATGCTATGGTGAGCAACCAAAGACACACCCCTACAATGTAACAAAAAGGACAACAAAACAATTTCATGCTCGAGATTAGACTTATAAAATATAAGACAACATTAGTCAGAAATTTAGAGCTTTGGAAAGTTCGCTTCTTGTGATTGCTTGAATCTGATTAACTTTGATATAAGAGAGTACTGAGATCATTTGCCTAATTGTCTTGATGTTACAAAATTGCACACATATTGCTCCAATTAACTCCATCTATATTGCACATGTAATTAATTGCCAATCATCATAAAGTTTGATAAAGTAATCAGTAACTTATACTTTTATAGGATTTTATTGACTTTCACTTGGCGTTTGATATTTGATGATGTTTGATCACAATGAGCAACATCATGTAATCAGCTTGTATTTATGACCTAAGTGGGCAATAAATTAATCAAGGTTACTGTCCAAAATGTGTTGAGTTAAAGTGATTGTATGATGACATAATATAAAGTGGGATAATTGATATGGAGTTCTATGACAAAGGAAACAAACAGCCTTGAAAATGTTGAAAATGCAAGCACATTATGATGTATTTGACACCTTTAATTATCTTTATTGCCAGGGGACATGCTCCTGTTGAAATCACCCTTTAGCCAAAGATCAGTGGTAGATGTTATGCAGATGTGACCAATATGTTTTGTTAACAGATAATTCACTTTTGCCTAATCTGGTTATTGTCTCCAAAGCCTGTTATGCTGAACAGCTAAAGTGATCGTGGGTATATGTTGTAAAAGAAAGCAGATCAACCAAGCTAAAACAGGGGCCACAGGGCTAAGAAAAGAGGGAGCTACCAAAGCCAGATCTTGTTAGGAAGCAAAGGTCTCGGAGGATAATCTGCAGAAAACATAGCAGAAATAGTGGGCGATAATCCCTTGTTTATCACACCGATTCTGTTGCAGATAAGCTGACATCGCCTTTAAGTTTCTCCTTTTTGACTTTTCATTCCCTCTTTTTGTTGTATATCGCCCCAAGAGAACGTGACCAGGAGACGTGGCACCTCATAGACGAGAAATGCACAGTGCATGGCCAGTGTACACTGGAAATATATCGGGTGACAAAGTAAATATTTGGTTTTACTTTGGGCCCTGCCGCAAGGGCCTGATCCTCTGATTAGGTCTAATGAAGCTCGTTAAAAGTGGATGAGGGGCTTGGCTTAGGGCCCTGAGCCTAGAACTAGGATGCCAGGTTGTGCCGCGGGGGAGGACAGTGACTTTCCATGCTATGGAGGGATCAGCCAGATTTGAGAGCCCAGGCTTCGAGCTTTCTTCAAGCAAAGCTGCCCGATAACCTGTAGATCCCCCCCCCCCTTCTCTCTCCCCTCTTACCTTAGAAGACCAGATCTAAGATCCAAGCTACGAACAACCAACCCCCCCCCCCTTGCAAATCCTGCAAGTCCCTGACAGCGGTTTTGGGTGTCAATTAGTCGCCTCCCCCCCCCCAGATCACTTGAGATCGGGCAGCGCAAGTCTTTGCTTGGTAGACAGTTGAGCAAGCACGGGGGGTGCTGGGGGGGTTGGGTCCTTTGGCTGCCCGTTGGCTGTCGCTTGACATCCGGCACTGTCCGTGACCCGACGGCTCGTCGCTGCCTCCCGCTGTTTATTTACTTACATGACAAAGGCATGAGATCCACAGACACAAGCAGGCCCCAGAAGCAGGGTTAGCAGACTTGAGAGGGCCCAGGACAGTTGTCATCTATCAATTGTTGTGTTTTGAACAAGAAATCACAACTGCCCCCGTCACCAGCCAGCAGTGCTACCACCGAGGCCATAACTGAACCTGAGAATATACACCGCAGTGCACAGCCAGTTAACTTGTTAGAGAGAGGCATGCTTGTTATGTAAGGGCATGCCTGTTATGTGTAAGGGCATGGCTCCTCGACGTACCGGCGTGCCTAGAACCCCAGTTTGTCACAGAGCCATGAAGTGCTTATATATCCACTACCATATGGTTCAAGATTCTATCTATATGGCTATGTGACAGCAAATATTTCATTAGTTAACCTTCAGGTTTTCCTTGAATATATTATGCCCTTTCTGACATACCCCAGGCATACATTTGGATGGATATTTCCTTAATAAAGATGTGTATAAATCTAATATGTGATCTTGAAATTGATAGGGCAACCTGCATACATTTTCTCTATACCTCAAAAATAGCTTCTGATTCATATGAACTTTTTTTTAGATACTGTATATACACACAAGTTACCACATCCTATATTTATGAGAAATGTGTTTATCAGTCTTTTTCCCGCACTTTCTATTTTCCAAAAAGGTGTTTTAGTAGATGATCTAGCAAACCAACCCGGGGCAAGAGCACAGTTAAGGCCCTGGGGAGAGAGCGGTCCTCTTTGGTTTTCCATGACAGGGTCCCAGCCATGCTCTAGTGACCTTAGCTAGCAATGTTGCATATACACAAGACAGCAAAACTTTGGAGGGGGGCGGGTCTAGGGCAAATAGACTCACACTGCACATATCTGCCACTGCTCGGGCTGTCAAGTCCAACAGATAAGTCCACCAATTCTTGAGTGACTGATGTGTATGACTGACATTGGGTCTGTTCCTCTACAGTCATGCTATATTGTTAGCATTGCATCAAAGGGAGACATGTATAATGGAATTGTGTGACTGCAGTTTGACAGATTGTCTCCTATCTCAAGTACTTAAATTGAATTAGGTATCAAACTGAATTAATGAGGGTCAAATGATCTAAACTTCACCAAAATATAACTAAAGCTTCTAAAATCATCCGCAGACTCATACAATACTTCTTATAGTGAAAGATTCCAATATGTAGGCCTGCAGCATCCAATTAGATTATAGTCAACATTAGAAAGTCAAAACAGTCTAAAGCCTAATTAGCATCTGTAGACTATCATAGATTGACTATATCCATTTTTGATTTACCATGATAATATAGATTACATTTATGAACCCCCCCCCCCCCCAACCCAAAGTTATTCCCCTTCTCTCATTGCTACACCACCATAAGAAATATACCCAGCCAAGCACCATATTTTGACCCTTTAAGGAATTTACAAAAAGCAAGATCTGTAAGATCTCGTAACTCTATAGTATACGACTCCAAATACCTGGGCTGCAGGAGAATTGTAGCAGCTATCAGCTGATCAGCCCAGGGTCCAGTGTGCAGGGGCTAACCATCTGTTAACCAACCCCATCCCTCCTTTAGTGAAATGCTAAAATGCTATGTTGGTCAACTGGGTAGCCCCACCTATATAGGTATGTTTACACAGTTAGCAGTTACCAAAGAAAACATTGCAGTTCACTCGATTTCAACATAAAGTTGGACATAATATTATCACAGACCAAGGTATTTCAGAATTAGATGTCACAGATCTTCAGCTTTCAATTTCATAATAAAGCTCAATCTTGAATATTTTCTATATCTTCTTATTACTTCCATAAATATTATAATTACATAATATGAGTTAATAATAATATAAGTTAGGAGTATTATCATGAATAATATTGAATAATGATGTCCACCCAGTGTCCACCTATATGCCCATCAATGTCCACAGCAAACATTGACCACCAAATCAAAGAAATAAGAGAAAATCTCATGAAATTTTCATCCATGCAATTTCCAAGAGTGTCACCCAATACCCTGTGATATGCAATGCTGTAATACTATTGCTTTGCATATTTCCAAGAGCAAAGAAATGGAAATTGGCATTTCCCATGCAATATGATAGCAAGGTCTGCTTTTGGTAGAATGTTGTGGAAAACTTCTGACCATAAGAGAATTAATATAATATTATATTAGATCAGCTTCAGAATATATACAAAAATATGAAGTGATGACATGAATACTGATTTAGAGTAGTCATTTTTGTATGTTTTGTATAAACTGCAAGGGTGGTGCAAGATTTGCCGATTTGTCATGTTTAATGAGTTCATGGGCCAATAATAAACAATTTGACAAACATTTCGATCATTTCACCACCTGATATTTTCCTGCTTTTTATGGGTTTACCTTTTTGTGCATATAGATCTTTTTTCTTTTTTGTTCTGATTTGGGACTCTAATTTGTGCTTTTTCATGTGCACGATTCGTGAGTGAAATATATTGAATGAATTATTCATGCTGACATCTGATTCAATCCTAAATCATGCAGGAACATCGTCATATTTGTACCAATTAACAGATTCATGTACGATTTCTTATACAACTTCACAAAAAATTATTTTTCTAGACCATGGAAACTCAATTGCTTGGCCATAAGACCTCAAAAGTCAAAATATTCACCTGTCAATCTGACTTCTCAAGTGCTGCCCTCACAAATAACATTTTTAAGTATTGACAACTTCACGATTTCTATAGGTTCCCATCTGACTCAACCCCATTAAGGGAGACTTCTGGTAATAGAAAAAGACATGCTTTTCTTGCTGTTGAAGTTGCCATAAAGCTCTTATGCCTGTAGTAGTTGGAATTGCACAATTTGAGCTGTAAAGTTGAGTTCTGTCAAGAGCTCTCTTTTCACTCTATACGGGTCTCTATAGCTGCTTGTAAAATCCTAACTTTCGTGTTTTCTAAAGTGCAAAAAAAGAAGCACTCTTAAAAGAGTCACCCGCATTGGGTTTATGAATTAAACGAGATTTGAATGAGCAATAAACGTACCCCCCCCATACTGACTGCCACCTTACTGCATTATGCACGTGACTACCTGGGCATATAGATATGTCTTAGGCAAACCGCAGAATCATGCAGGGCAATATTTTTCTTGTCAAATCCGCGCTTAAATGAGAAATACATTGAAAATATGTTGAAAAGCCCAAGGTACACTCAGCTGAGTCTGTGCAACTGGAGGAATCTTTGAAAAAGAGCTGAAAAAAGTGGTTGAAAAAGTTGATAACGGTAAAAGAAGCTGTTGACAATTCCTAGGAAGAGCCCTGCGGCGCTAGTCATAGTCTATAGCCTCTGCCATCGGCTGAAAAAAGTCTCTTTTGAGAGTTCTTCAGCAGGGGCCGATACACAGCAGAGCATCGGATGACACATTGTCAGAATTCCTGCCCATGTTTGCTGAAATATTACCTCAGCAAACAGATACAAATTAATGCAGAAAAGCCGGGGATGGCGTTACTAATGAATACAGCCTAATGGATGTATACGAGCCGCTGCCATGTACAAGCAAAAAACGCCCCTCTTCTGCTGCAGTTCTGCTTTGAGCTTGTAACGTCCATACATTATCCCACCAACTTCTTATTTTTTGCAAATTTATATTTCTTATGAGACTTATATCAGAGCACTTTTTCTTTGCTTCCAACTTGTTTTAAGCATTGGAGCATTGCAAGGGCTTAGTATAGGTTAACTATACAGCTATGTAGGAGTATAGGTCCATATAAGGAGAAGCACATTCATCATAGCTTGTGTCTGACTACTGCCCTTCCCCTTTCAATTTGTCCCTCTTTCAAGTATTCAATCAACTCAAGGCTTATTGACTTCTGGACATGTGATGCCACCCTACAAGATAGGTGGCAGCACCTGCTTTAGTGACCCTTCTCAATTGGACTGTAGACTGAGGGGTGTCTACCCTTTACCCTCTCCATATTACTGTCACACCCTTTCTTGCTCCCCTTTGTAATCAAGGTGTGTACCCCCCCCCCTTCCACCCCTGCTTTTCCCTAAAGCTGAGCATGAACTTGAGAATATATCCTCTGATGTCTCTACATAGGAATGTGTTAGTAATATGCAATTCTTAATGAATTTTGTAATCAATATTGCCATCCCAGTGCTACCTGCTCATTAATTTCTAATCATTTTACACACTCAAAGTACATACACTACCTTCAGAATTTTTTGCTGAGCTAAAAAGACTATTGCTCGCACCAGATGGAATATATTGTCACCCCGCAAAGCTGTCGCAATTCGCCTTTCATAAAGTTTCATTCTGCAGCGAATAAACCTGATTATCATCGCAAGTTCAAGTCCCATTAACACGAGAGATCCCAACCAGGCAGGGAGGGAATTTTATATGCAATATCATTTGCTACTTTTTAATGGGCACAACTTTGTCAGGTCTTCTAAATTTCACCAAATTTGTAGGCATAGCGAGGCATGACCACTAGAGCTCACAAGCTCCGCCGGTGGCTGCCCTGGCAGGCGGGCGATAATAGATGGCATGTCGTAACCCTCGTCTATAAGTTTCCCTCTTGTCTCTTTCTCTACGACACTCTCTGTGAGCAGAGGACCAGAAGTCGCAATGCAAAATAAATAGACAGGAAGGCAGCAAAGGCTGGGAGAGTATCTCAGTTTTATCTGGCAGATATCATGGCGTAATCAGAGTGAGATAAGTGGCGAGGCTTGGAGGTCAAGGGCTCATGAAACCCAACTCCAAGAGACACCAAGCAAAATCCTAGGAGACATTCACATAAGGCAAAAGCATTGGAATCATATAGAAGAATCATCATTTATAAGAGAGGAGTTAGAGAGAATTAATGTAGAGGAAACACAGTCACAGAGAGAAACGATATAGAGTGGAATAGTATAGGAATCGTAGCTCTGGCAATTGAACATGAACTGAAGAAGGAAATAAGCCTCATAAATTTAGTTTTGCTCCACAAGGCAGTGATAGTTTCCCTGCAACTAAATTTTAAGTTCTAGAATATGTTCGTAAACTAATAATCACTGGGGCTTAATTGGAACAACACAGAATAATCGACACAGGGAGGAGAGTAAATAATTCCAATGCCTATATATATAATGAGCTGCCCTGGCTACAAATTATGTCTAGCGGTTCTACCACAGAAATATCTTCAAAGAATTTCTTAGGATATCAATAAAATACTCCTCATCTTGACGCAAGCAGTTCTGAACATGAAGCACTCCTGTGTATAGATAGATCTGATTCTTTCATAGAATTCTACATGAAAGGTACCAGAAAGTAAAATATAAATTTTGATGATGCCAACAATACAAAGATCAAAATACAAGATCTCTGAGCAATAGATGCCCCTATATGTGCCCTGTTACTGCAAGGGCTTTATAGAGATTAGAGGGGTCAGTGTGGGCCAGGGCATGTTCACCTGTAAGGTCACCTGGGCCCTAATCCCTGCCTGACATGAGGGCCAGGCCCTTTTCTGGATCAAGGACCCTGGGGTTGCGATGATAAACGGTCAAGGGCATTGCAGCTCAGGTTTTACAAATCAAATTAACACCGATCTCCGGATTAGCGCTTCCCGTTCAAAGCCATACATTCATAATTCAAGTTATTCAACCCTCGACCCATTCCAGCACCTGTCAGTTGCAGGTGTCATTACTCCTTTAAAAGGCAATCGGAGTCGATTACCAATTCATGGTCGATTGGAGTAAGCTACAAATAATTCATGGCTCGTTTTCTGAGAATTTCAGATTTGTGCAGTAACTGTGGTCCCCCAAAACATGTCACTACCCTCCTACAGGCCTCTAGAATTCATAGTACAGGTATTAGCTTACACTGCACACATGCAGGTATTATCTTCCTTCGCCATTTCGAGAATGGATGACATGTTAGCATTGTGCTATGCAATATATTTTATCATCATTTTAATGAGATGCTTTTGATCTTCAAGTTCTTTTCACTTGAAGACACTGACAAATGTGACATAATTCGTGGACCTCTTTCAATCTCAGCTGACATTGAAACTATCTTGAAAGCCATGACAAGATACTCTTGAGAAGTGGAAAGTACTGGAGACTTCAGAAAAGTTGGAAACCCCAGAAATAAAAGGCAAAGACCCATGGTACTGTGCAATTTCCAGAGACTGCTGCAAAACCTTTGACAAATTGCTAACACAAATTTGGGCAAATTAAACAAGTCTGTATTTCAGATTATAAAGTAAGACAAAACCTTTGAAGAACTTTCATATGAAATATAGTTAATATCCTTGCATGGATATGGTAACTTCTTTAGGTCTACATGTAGCAAATATGCAGGCAATTTTCAAATTTACGATTTTACACAAGTTTCATTTTTCTTACCTCCATAATTTTCCCAGGGTCTTGCTGAGTTCCGCGTTGTGCAGGTGAGGGTACTGGTCGGCCAGCTTTCTACGGGCAGCCTGGGCCCAGACCATGAAAGCGTTCATGGGCCTCTTGATATGGGGTTTCCTCTTCTCATTGCCGTTCGGTCGGCTGGGCATGGGGATTAGTGTCCAATCGTATCCCTTGAGTACCTGGCTAACAGCATCTTGGATGTTGTTTTTATCATCCAAGTCCAACAATTTCTTGTCATCGGGAACGTGGTCACCCATCCTGCTGTCTTCGTCTGAATCTCCCATTGAACTGTGACTGTCTTCCTCTCTGTGGTCCGTCATTTTAATAACAAGACTTGTGATAATATAATAATGATAACTATCAATTGAATCCTGTTTATAAGTCCACTTATTATAAGTCCCAACTTATAGGTTCAGTTTAAGTTGCATTTGTGTACTGTATAGCGCCTTGTTTGTGAATATAATCACTCAATTGATAAATAAGTCAATTCTATCATCAGTCAAATAAAGCAGTTCTGTGACTTGTGACTGTGCAAGCACACTGACTTGTTGTGTGACTTGAGTTGGGACCTGTAGGCCTCTTCAAGACACTGGCCCTCCTGAGCGCCCCCACCCCCTGGCCCCTCCCCTCTCCCTCTCAGCCAATCAGAGCCCTCGTCTCACCCTGTCATGCCCCTCATATCTATTACTGCTGCTCAGCTCCTCTCCATCTCTCACCAAATTACAATATTCATAACATTTCAGTCAATACTAGTAGTGGACCATCACTTCTCACTATCTCCATTGTTTATTCTTGATCATTGTTTGTTTATTTCTCTTTGCAATTTTGACAGGTGCTTGTTTACACCTGTGTACGTAGAAAAGGCTTGCATATTTTCTGTGTCAACATGTATGAAAATGTATGAAATCCCATAGCTCTAGGTGATGTTTAATGCTTTCCATATTTATAAATCTGCATTAATCCCTTCGCTTTGTATAAAAGTTGTGGGGTGACAATAAAAATGGAACTGGAGGCGATTTCCATTCTTCTCAGATTTGTAGAGTTTTGCATGTGTTTGGGGATTGAACAAGCTTGGGGATTTTGGTGTTTTAAAGTGAATAGAATCTATTAAAAGCAGGGTACCTAATACTACCTATTGTGTTTGGTGCAATGCTTTTCTGGGATTGCTTTATTGAGGTTTGGTGTATTAAGATTGCTGTATAGCTCTGCATAAGGATTGCTTCAGGGAGGTGCAGATGTCCCAGTGTAGTCCCAAACATCCCATTCTGCATCCATGTCCCCCCGGGCCTGATATTTCCAGTCTATTTCTCCCATTTTCCTGACTCCACTTCAATTCTGTATTTTCTTCAGAGGTGCTCACCCTTTCTTCAATATTCTTGAGAATTACTCTGGTCCACTTGTTGGAGTTATTTTGAGTGTTTCTGGGAGCGACAGGTCCCTTCCTCTTGCTTGTTTGGCCAGCTACAATCGTCGGACGTGATGGGAGTGCTTAATGGCCCCCTTCCTCTCGTGTTATTTCACTCACTCGATGTAAGTTGCATTGTGACTGGCCCAGCCATGCTTGACTTGCTCCTTGTATACCCAGAAAAAACTCCATCTCCCCCTCCATGCAAACCTTCAGGCCAATGCTATAGCGATGCACTGCCAATGCATGCTGTCCTGTGCTCATGTTGCCCACTACGTCTCACTGGTTTCCCTCAATGTCCCCAGAATGCCCTCAGAATGCTCTCAGAATGTTGTCTCCCAAATCAAATACTCATGCTTCATTATCCAGATTTACAGAATGAGTTTCTGGAAGGCTTTATTGAATTGATGGCCATGGCAGCATAATATATCCCTTGCAAGTATTTCATTACGACTTCCCTCCCTCCTACTAGTGAGATCGGATGGCAAGGCATCAAATGCAGAGCACCAACTCTCAAGTGGATCGTTTCAACAAGTCGTTTAAAGCAGAATAAAAAGAATTCCAGAGGATCCTAAATAAAAAGATCAGGGAGAAAAATACAAGAGGAGAAAATACACAGAAGAGGGCTAATGAATTTGAAGCTCTTTATGAGAGCAGTAACTTGGTACTTCCTTGGTACGGTATCATAGATAAAGACCACTTATAAACAACTTATGCTTAGTCTCCTGGGCATTATATAGTTCAAGATTTAACTTTTTTTTCTCCCAATTCATGATCTGGTGACCTGGGTTCGATCCTTGAACTGTAGGACTTTAATACATGGTCTCCTGCACATCTGTTACCACAGAAAACCACACAGAGTCGAAAAACTCTAAACATTTGAAAAGAACTCTGCTAAAGAAAACAGTGAAAAAAGCTGAGGAAAAACATAAAAAGGATACAAAAAGCATTTAGATGGCAGTAAGCACACAAAATCTGTGACCCATTGTTCCTGTCTTTTCTCCTTGGCCTTTCTCTGCAATTGCTCTTTATTGATCGAAGCATGTCATTGGCAGGAAAGATGAAAACATGGTGTTTGTGAAGGGATGACAAACAACCCCCACAGCCACTGGGAATAACTCAGAGTAGCTTTGCTGCCATGTGCCACAGTGTGAAATTGTGTTGCAATTTGGAATTGCTTTAATAAAAGTTTGTATACAGACCGTGTTCAGATAAAGCTGGATGAGGCATATATATTTGTAATACAGCTTGATAGATACTGTGTTGTTCTTATAAAAGCATATATCATATACTGTTTATGATAGAGCTTAATTAATAATGTGTTGCTTTTTTAAAAGTTAGTACACCAAGTTGTTTGGATGAAGCTTGAATGCTTCATATAGATACATGTGAGGCATGTTTGGATAAAGCTTGGTATGCACTCCGTTCTTTCGAAAACACTTGATACATATTATAATAAAGCTTGATAGATACTCTGTTTTTTGTTTTTTTCGATAAAGCTTGATAGAAACTGGGTTGTTTCAATAAGGCCTGATAGATACTGTGCTGTTTCGATAAAGCTTGATGCATATATATATATACTGTGTTGTTTTAAAACAGCTTGATGTGTGCTGTGTTGTTTCGATAAACATTATAGATACTTTGTTGTTTCGATAAAGCTTGGTAGATACAGTGTTGTTTTGATAAAGCTTCACAGATACTTTGTTGTTTTGATAAAGCTTCACAGATACTTTGTTGTTTCGATAAAGCTTGACAGATATTGTGCTGTTTATAGACAAAGCTTCATAGATACCATGTTGTTTTACAAAGCTTGATAGATACTGTGTTGTTTCGATAAAGCTTGATCCGGTATACTATGTCATTTCGAAAAAAGCCTGATAGATGCTACATTGTTTCGATAAAACTTGATACATGTATATATATACTTTGTTGTTTTGATAAGCTTGATAGATTCTGTGTTGTTTCGATAAAGCTTAATCTGGTACACTGAGTTGTTTTGAAAAAAGCCAGATAGATGCTACATTGTTTCGAACAAACTTGATACATGTATTTATACTTTGTTGTTTTGATAAAGCCTGATAGATACTTTGTTGTTTCTTTAAAGCTTGATGCGGATATACTGTGTTGTTTTGAAATAAGCGTGGAGGATCCTACATTGTTTCGATAAAACTAGATACACATATATATATACTTTGTTTTAGTAAAGCCCGACAGATATGTTGTTGTTTCGTTAAAGCTTGATGCATATATATATGGGTTGTTTCGAAAAAGGCTGTACTTTTTACTTGTCAAATTTTACAGTGCGGCCCTCTGCTGGGATCCTCGGATAATACGCATGGCAAACACCTTATTTTTTCCTAATTTCTTTCCTTTTTGCCTCTTTTTCACTCTTTCAATATACACCAAGTCTTTAGTGTCTCGTGTCTTAGCAGACCTGCATTGTTGGATGCACCATTTGAGATTGAAACTAGTTTCAAAATTCAGACTGCTTTACAAAAGTACAGAAAGGGATGTAAAGCTGCAAGTAAAGGCAGGCCTGCAGTACAGGCTCTTTAATGCAGTTCTGGGCAAAACACAATTTAGCATGTACAGGAAGAGCAGGGAGACTTGAATTATAATGGTTGTAAATTACTGGCAAAAAGTACCATGAATCAAGGCCCCTGACAAGACCTTTATATAAACAGGAGAAGTGCTATCTTTTTAATCGAATTTTCCCCCACGGGATGTATATATTACACAGCAAGGATCACTCGGAGAAAGTGAAAAATGCTCAGAAACACAGTCTAACCCCATCTTTTGGCCACACCAACACTCATCTCAAATTATATTTACTGATTTATACTCCGCACTAACAGATCTATATTCGTCACTCAGACCTGGATATGCAGATCTACACGTAGAGGTCTCCCTGGACCTGTGTGTCCAGAAATTACTTGATAATTTTAAAAACATAGTTTGCGATAGACGACATGCATACTCTTTTGTATCAATCACAATTGCAACATTCATCAGTATCATTTAATTCCAGTCTATATATGGTCTCAGTCTTCACAAAACTCTTGAAATCATCTTTTTCAAAAGCTCACCTTTTAATCATTTTTTTCACAAAATCAGCGATTTTCCTCGACCATGATTACTTATATCAGGGACAAATCAAGACAGGCTGCTTCCACTTAATTCATCTTCCATGGTAATCTGCAGGATGCATAGGACCTCCTTAAAACAATTACTTTTGCCATTTTCATAATGAAGATTACATTTTGTATTACATGCAGAACAACGACATGTTGAATCTTAATATTTCCTATTTCCTCTGGAAAAAGATTAATTGTGCTCGCAGATTAATGAAAAACATCTACTAATGCAGTGATCTTGCAGGCCAAATTAAAATTATGCATAATATTGATAAACGCTGTACACAGTTTTTACAGGAAGAGCACTGTAAAAAGTTAGAATTGATGAAATCATGTACTTTCAAGACAAACCATAGTGGCAGAAAATATAAACATAGAGTATATATATCAACAAATAAGGGTAATAATTGTTTATGTTTTTTCCATTTTTATGATAAATTTGAGATATGAAATGAATGGTCTCTGACATATTAAACATCATGCAAGCACAGGAAGCAAATAAAATATGAAGGTGTTGTTTCCAATCAGGGAGGGACAAGGAGGCTGAAAATAGCAGTTGGGAGACAAAAGATGACCGGGAAATGACAAGAATGGTGATAAATTTTGTTGTATTTGAGGGTAGCTGCTTCTTATCAGCTTGGGAGGTATTTAAAATATTTTTAATGTTTTTTGAGACGTTTTTCTAGGACTCCACCAGTAGCTAGGAGGGTGGGAGGGTAGGAAGTGGGGTGGAATGGGAAAATTAGGGAGTTCATAATTTGAAGGGTGTTTTTTGGGTGGCCCGTTGAAGGGGGGAGTAAGGAGGGGGGCAGGGGGATGGGGAACATTCTCCCGCCCATTTCCCTGCCTGGGGTCATCTGCCTCCCCGACCTGTCCCTCTGTGGTCAGCACCCCAGGGAAAAAAGAAACGGGAATTAACCTGTTCTGTCATTCCCTGGACAAAACCTGAAGCTTCAATTCTGGCTGGCTCAGGTTCAGATTTTGATTTGATTCTGTGGTAGATTTGCACCACAGTTGGGGGGACGGGTGTCCTGGGATTTGAAGGGCCATATTGATTGATTGATTGATTGATTGATTGATTGATTGATTGATTGATACTAGCTGTGATACAGATTGTTTGGTTAAATCATGGTAGCTAACTATCTTGGTTAGATTGATTGAAAAAAGATTCAATGTCTGACCACTGGTGGCAGGGATTTGGTGACGTTTTTGACATATAAATTCCTCGAAATACAAAATTCTTGTCATCCCATGGCTTTGTCTCAACGGTCAACGAAGTAGGACCTGCATGATGGCTAAAATATTATAAATCTACAATAAAGTTGCAATCTTGCTTGGTAATCATTTACAAATAATGAAATATACTTTTAAAAACATTTTCAACATTTTTCAGTTTTTGAATAGAAAATTAATTCGATGCTCTATGCTTGGCGGGGGATACCTCCATTGCCTCGCGCACCTGATAAAACAGCAATTACTTGAATTAATGGCTAATTGCTGATGGCACTTGCCACTTGCTGCTGGTCACGTGACACTGTTGAGGGGCAATCTGGGCAATTTCTTGGCAGCGTCAGTCCCCTGCGAAGATGATGCCTGGCTGGGGCAAGCAAATGTCCCCTCACAGGGTGATGGCCATGATAGCTTTATGGTGGCAGTTGGAAATGACAGATAAATACCAGCTTAGATATTCAATATGCCAAAAGATGACCTACCTGATTGATTCATTGGCAGCTTCATGGCTCAGATTGCTTGATTAATGTAGACCCATTCTTATTTTGTTTGCACACAAAGCAAAAAAAAAAAACTCTTAAACGTAATTTGGCATTGCCTATCGCTATTTTTCCAAGTGCTCTCTATAATCTTCTTCATTGCACACAATGCAATCTTAATTCCTTATTTTTTGTAAAATTTTATATATATAATAATCATCACAGCTTCCATCTTTCTGTCTCTCTTTCCATCATTTCTTTCTTCTTCCTGCTGTCTCTCTGCTTTCCTTCTTCCTATATCTTTCTTCCCGTCTTTCTTCTTATATTTCTTCCTATCTTTCTTCTATCGTCTTTGATCATGTATACAGGTCTATCTCAGGAGTCAAGACTGTCTGTCTTGCTTTCTGTATTCTCTTTTTTTCTCTCATATAGGCCTATTCTCTTCCTAAAATGTCGAAATTATAATTACATGAAATTGAATTATTCTGTTTTAAAAAACATAAATTTTGTCCCATGCATTAGTATTGAGGTGAATGCTGAAAAGTTAATACATTTTTAGAAGCAACGAGGCATGTCAGTTACCTTTAGTTTAATTAATTTCTCAGGTAAGCCTTGTTTTGTTGACATTTCCTCAATTAGTGGTGACCTAAAAACTAGGAAGTCAATCTTTTCTGGAATGAACTTCTATGGTGGGTCTACCCAAAGCACATATCCTATTCAATACATGGGCCAGAAGCTATCTCGTGGTTACTTTGGTAAAACTTTGGCTTTTTCTTCTTTTTAAGTAAAACTTCCGAATTTTTGAAAACACCACAGAAGGGTGTGCGGGGGAGAAGCCCCCCCCCCCCGGCTATGTCTCAACATGCTCAAGGGGGCGGGGAACTTCAAATGCCCAGAAAAAAAACCTATGGGCCATCGGTCTAGTACGGGTTCAGTTAACCCAGAAGATATTGAATTATATATGTCATAACTTACAAGTATATCAAATAATTTAAATAAATGCATGACATAGTATAAAACATTAATTTATAGGCCTTTAGATTGGCCTACAGCAGGCCAGAACTACTGCTAGCAAACCAGATAAGTTTTTCCTGATTAATTCAGATATATCATAATATGTTAATTCAGAATTTCGGGTATCAGGGTGCATATTGAAGTAGAATTCAACACAATCTGCTGGGCGTTGTATTTATTAGGCCAACATAGAGTCTTGCACAGACAATCAGGCATATGATAGTTATATATATACATGTCAAATTATAGATTGCATGCCTTTGGTCAAACTATAGGCCTATAGGTCTACTTGTATTCCTGCTTATTCGTGGAATTCTTATTATGTATACTTAATTAATTGATACTTCTTTTGGATAGGACATATCTTTTTTTTTTTAGTGAAGGGTGCTGGACTGATACAGACAGGGGTATATTGGTCACCCCCTCCCCCTTCAAGAAGAAGACCTGCCCTATGCCCTGGGGCTCCCTGACACCTGAGGGCATTTGTTATCAGTAGCGGTGCTCTGGGTAAACCCTGTCATCAGTGGGACATGGCCAAGGGCAATGTGGTCTCAAGGCCCTACAGGTCCATGGCATTGCTGAGTTCGAACTCGGGTCCCTGTTACTTCAAAGGCAGGTACCGTTGCTCTGTGACATCACACTTCAAAAGATGAATCTAAGATAGCTCCAGATACTGTTTATCAATTGAACAACGGAACAAACAAGCCCAAACAATCACTGCTGCTCTCGATTAAATCTCCCCTCCAATCAAGTCTGATATGTTTTGTAAAATGACAGATCCCAAATTGTTATGGGTGCCTGTAGCACGTGCCAAATGGAAGCTCATCAGCGCAGGAAGTGGAGTATCTTTGTTGTGGCAGACTTCTGAGGTGCTTTAAAGTTTGTTTGAAACTGCATGTGAGGGCTACTGTAATCTTATACTTGTAGGTAGGTATGTCTAGCTGGCAGAAAACATATTAAGGAGAGATCCTAGTCTCACTATATTAAACTAGATTAACCCATGATTTGCGGCGGGACTATAATAGGGAATAATAACCCCCCCCCCTACCGGGCAGCTGGCCCCGTGTTACATGGTGACCATTTGAAATAGCATTTGAGTAATGTAATATAAGTAAAGATTGGTGGTAGAGGAATTGAAGTTAGAAATGCACTGGTATATGTATTGGTGTAAGGTATAAGGTACAGGCAAGTGTACTTACACCTGAGCTTGTAATTGAGGGCATGGCTCGTAAGGAAAGGAAAAGATCTGTTGAAAGGAAATGTGGATTAATGGAAATGTATAGAATAAAAGGCAAATAGGTAAAAGTGTATGGGCATTGAGACATTGACAGATGGAATGGGCTTGGGAAGAGCTTTAAAATGAGGGTAAGATGAGGAAGATACGATGAGTGGAAGTGGTTGAGCCAGGTAGAAGTGAAGAGCAGTACCGTATGGTGCCCTATTTTCGTCAGAGTCCTATTATCGTCACTTTTAAGCAGTGTGCCCTAATTTAACCAAATCATAAATAGGTGGGGGAAAAAGTCATGATTCTTAAAGAAAAATCACTGTTGCATACATTAATCCTTTTACGGAGTTAATGACCCTATTAACAACTCTACAATAGCTTCTTGAACATGGAGTGGTCAAAAACACAATATTTTTCGTAATTTCGAGACAAAATTGCCCTGAGCAGGCCCAGCTTCCTCTGATTTTTAGACCCATCTTTATGCCTTTGTTGCACTTAGTAAAAGAGTGAAAACGACACAAGTCTCAGAAGTGTGGGACAAATTAAGTAGGGGAGACCGGGGCTGGTTGTCACAGGGGCAGGTTGTCACACTGTGTAGAATTTAAACATGCTCTATTTCTATTTAAAGCAAGTAGGGGCACAGCCATTGTATATGAAAGTCAGTAGAGGAGTAACTTTAGTCTATCTGGTGAATATATACCTATGTCATTCGAAATCTTGATGTCATATTGGACATTTTTTTTAAATTCAGCACTCGGGGCAGGTTGTCACACTTTCGGGGCAGGTTGTCACACTTTTGGTTAAGAGTTTGAATGCAGGAAGTGAGACTCTGTAAGTCAAATCCTGAATGAAACAAGTTATTTTGGACATGTCAGGAATCCCCTACTTGCCCAGTGCAGACCTTAACAATCATGTATGAATGTGACTCTGTACAAGGATGCTACAAATTTTGACTTACCAAGGCAACAGAAATGCATTTTGATAAGGAAGAGGGTGAGTGCAGACTGTAGAATTTTTCTGCAAATTCCTTTTGAAAATTTGAAATAGATCTATTTAGATGCTATGCCTTTTCTGCTTACATCATCAATCATCAGTAGAATGTACTAAGGATATGACGATTTAATTTCATTAGAGCGTGACAACCTGCCCCGAAAGCGTGACAACCTGCCCCGAAAGTGTGACAACCTGCCCCCAAAAGCGTGACAACCTGCCCCAAAAGTGTGACAACCTGCCCCAAAAGTGTGACAACCTGCCCCGAAAGTGTGACAACCTGCCCCTGTGACAACCAGCCCCGGTCTCCCCTAATCTAGTTTGCTTTTAGAAATATAAAATGTATGTTGGACTTATTGTTAATTTACAGTGTCATGTTGAAATCTGACGGAATTAGGACTCCCTAGCTGATGATAATAGGTCCCTGGGGTCCTAATATCGTCATTATGTCTTTGCAATGGATAACTGCTCTCAAAACCTTGTAAAATGGTGCACGTCATCTCTTCTTTTGAAAAATTTTGCAAAACAATACTGTTGTTTACGGGAAGTGAAGACACAAGTTGTCAAAGTGATGGTATAGCACTGGTAACCCTTTAAAGTGAATAACTGACGAAAATAGGGCACCACACGGTAGGTGAGAGTGAAGTGTGTGGATGTTTTTGGCGGGAAGGCAGACGGTGGCGCCAGTCGTGAACGTGAGCAATAGCGGAACTACGATGGAGATGCATGCGCCCCTGGTTGGGAAAAACAGTAGAGGCAGAAAACGTAAATAAGGGAGCTGTTTCACTGTTATTTGCTGTTATCAGAAGGACAGGATAGATCAGTAAGGATAGGTGGACAGTTTAGGTGAGTGGCATTGCTCAGGGAGGGGTTTTTAGGTGCTGCAGGTGTGAGCATGTCAGCCATGATTTTTGCATCTTATACCCGGCAGGGATTTTCATTAGGCCCAATTTCCAGTAATCCAATTTGGGACCTAGGCCTATTTTGCGTCGGATTCAATAAAGAGATAGGCTACCAGTTCGCGTTATTTGCATGCATGGTTTTGTTTCACCTTTATGAAAAGCCTGACAGAGCAACCAAACCAAAGTTCCTCGTTGTCAATGATATAGCCTAAAAAAATAGATAGGCCCACATTTATCTTTAATACAGCCGTCTATATTGAAGTGGCAATTATGAAATCAGTGACGGAAATTTGGGGGGGGGGCGTTTTGCCTTAACGAACGCGTCGATCAGAGAATAATCAGATAGAATAGAAATCCGGGTAAAAATGGAGATAGGCCTAAACCCTGTACTGGACGCCATTATTTTTTAAAATATTAGGCCTAGGGCTATAGCTATCTATAGACATATATTCTATTAGATTTAGTCTATTAGATTATAAGCTGTTATAGACCTATAGGCCTTCTAGATAGATATTTTAAGAAGAATGCTCCTCCAATCTTCAGTGTACCCTGAATTTGTAGAAATAGGCACAAGCCTATAAACAAAACAACCATTATTATATATAAGCACTATAGTCTACAGATCTATATTGGGCATGGCAGAGCCCGGACTGGGAGAGACAGTTATATATAATTGGGTCACGTATTAATACGACATTATGATTTTGTATTGTTAATTTGGCCTATATGAATGAATTGCAGCTGCAGAAAAAAAGAAAAGATGCGCCCGATGTGGGGCTCGAACCCACGACCCTGAGATATCTCAGTATACAGTTAGCTGTAAGAGTCTCATGCTCTACCGACTGAGCTAACCGGGCTGTCGAACACAAGTTGCAAACTGTGTGGTGAGTATGGTCTGGCTGAGTCACTGGTGGCGCTGCCTGTGGCACAAAATGGCATTGTCTAAATATAGACCAGCTGCTGAACATTCTGTCAGTGTGGAACAGTTTTGTTGCCTGATGCAGTCGTCTGCTCTTCGAATCTCCTCTGGGGCAATCAAAAAAATTTTGAATGATTGGATTCCAATCCTGGCTATGTACTATATAGGCTATATATATCGGTAGGCCTATTCATTAATTTTTGAAAGTAGTATAGATCTTCGCATAATGGCGCATATGGCTAAGCCTATCTTTGTTAAAACGTGGAACTTTATAGGCCTACAGTTCTATGGTTAGAGGTTAAAAGATGATTTAGGTCAAGGCCTAATTAGTCCTATGTAGAAATATATAGGCCTAAGTGCCTATAGGCCCAGGCCTATAGCTCAGTGAATCAGAAATGTGGTTTTGAAATCTATAAGCCTATTCAAAATTTATATTACAAGATAGAATCAAGCATTTTTGATAACCAAGTTATGGAATCTCTTACTTTAATTACTATTTATTCACTAATTAGGTTTCGAGCAGATTTGTCATAAATATCCTGTATGTATAAGCCTTTATATATTAGGCCTAGATAGATATTCAGAACCTAGAACGTTTTAAGTTGCAGATCATTTGTCACTTCTGTATCCGTTTTCTAATTGATTGTGAGGATGAAATTTTGCCCATGGCCAAGGAAACCACAAACCCAAAGTTAGAAATATTACGGGAATTACTAAGCTAACACCCAGAAGATATTATTGTGTCATATAGATATGTTTAAGTCTATGTCATTATGCTTTGTCAACTTCATTCTTCCTTGTAGCCTACATATATATGTGAAACACATATATATAGGTAAAATGTAGAAGCAGTGTGTGTCATGTCTAATTTTGTTGATATTTTGATTGTACCTATGCAGACAAAAGTATTTGGCATGCTTTTATAGTCTGTGAACAATTAAAGAAAATAGGCTAATTGAAAAAAAAAATTGTTATAATCGGTAAATCCTAAGATGAGTTTCCAGATCTCTTGCCCATTTTGCTTCTAATCAAGGCCAACAGTTGCTCTTGAAAGTAAGTAGGTCGGACATCTTTGGAACTTGGGAGGTCTCGAGGCCGGCTTTGTCCTCGAGGCTGGCCTCGGAGCCATATTTTGATGGTCTCGGTCTTGGCTTGGTCTCGGATACCAAGTCCTTGGCCTTACCTTGGTCTCGGGTGTCTTTGGGCCGGTGTTGGAGGTTTTTAAACTTCTTCTTTCTCTTTTTTAATTCACCTTATGAAAAAAGACATTATCACATTTGTTGAGAATTACCATGTCCTACACCAATCAGATGTAAGTATATATAAGTTGTTGAGTATGGTAATTATAAAACAGAAGAGGCAGGTCTTTGAGACTCTATGATTGCCCAGTTGTTTCCCCTATAAAGCCAGTGTATTCTTTTGTTCAGAGATAACTCCTCCCGTGGGAATGTCTCAAAAGTGACTGATTACAGGCCATCCAATCAAAATGTGTTGATTTCAAATTTTTCCATGGATTATGAAAATATGTTATTCTTTGATGTCTTGCCTGAGTCTATTTCCCTGAGTGTTTTAATTGAATTGGAGTCTTCTTACAAAAGCTAGACATGAGAGGAAATCTCGCGTAAGCGAGTACACCCTCGGTTCAATCAAACACATTTTATATTTAGCACGGAATTCAATGGTAACATGCAGGGGTTCACTTACTTTCAAGAGCAACTGCACATTTTCCTGGCAAATTCTGCCAGGTGCAGAAGGCATGGATGGAAGATTATCTCATCCTTGTACCTTTAAACTTCTGCACAAGGTGTATCCTCCCACATGTAGTGATCTTTTGGTGTTTTTGTCATTTTCATACGTGTTTTGAAATCTTGTCTGCCTTCAAATTATTATGGGCCACAGCTGAAAATGCTGACGACTTGTGCCTGCAAATTCCTGGCATTTTGTCTCGGCCATTTCTTTTGGAAGAACGTTGCAACGGAAGTCACCTTCAAGACATGCTCTGACGTCACTAATAGGTCCATGCGTGGAATACAAATGGCATTCTGTCAACATGTTTCATAAAAGATTCGATCATCACACTTAGTTTTTAGTTCCTTCCATCTAAAAATGATGTCTGCTCAATACTGTGTCAACAAAACATTGACTCACGAAATATGCAATTTCAAGAGTCATAGCCACCAAAAGGCCTGGGTCCAACATAGTATGTGCAGTGATGTACCTCACCTTTGCCAACAATAAGCAGGTGCTGTTGAAATGGATCCTTCCCCAAGATATTGAAAAGTTCATCATATTTTAAGTTTTGATTTGCACAATCTATACAGGCTTAGGCCTATATTGGACCAACTTGTCATTGGCGGAGTCACTCGATCATATCTCTGAAGTATATCTTCAATTACCACTGCACACTTTCAGGTGAAGGAATTAATTTCACTGCCTTTTCGACTAAAGGGCAAAGGCCTGTCCCTTAATTATTTCAACATATGCTTTGCATGGTCAATTTCAAAGGGTTTCTAGCTAGTGGACCTTCAAGAGAAAAATGCCAAACTAGATGTCATTCCATTTAGGATGATACATTAAATTGGCTGGTCCCTTGCATTATGACAGTTACCAGTACGTAACTGTCATGCTTTGTATCAGTGTCTGTTCTTGGCGGTAAGAGACCATCTCAAAAATCGATTTCCAGGCATGAACATAGTAGTTTGCCGATGTAAAGACAATAATTCACCAGTTAGTAGCTTAGTATACAGATGAGTGCCTTGAAAAATTGGAATTCTCAGGAGAGGATTTCCTTTTGTTTTTCTTTATATTTGTGATTTCCAGATCTCGAGCATTGAACATCGGTGGAAAATGTGAAATATGTGGTTGCTAAGTCTTATATTTATAGAATTTTATGCTCAGTATTTGCCTTATATTTTCCTCACGTCTGCTTGAAAATTCACCTTTGGAGATATTTAGTATGCTTATCATTTTGTTCAATTCAAACTGGGCTGTCCAGCGATCTTGTTTATTTTCAATGACTTTCTGATTTCTAAATGTATGATATTCATGTTCTGGTTAGGCAATATTTTACCATGGGCCTAAGTACATTTCCTGTTCCCATATCCATGGCCTATAAATAGCAGCCCATCCGTGCTTTTCAGTCAAATATGGTGAATTCCTTCAGTGTACCAAACGTGCCCAAATACTCAAGAAAGTGAAAAGTGGTGTTACTGGTGTAATGAGACCTTATTGCAAATCTAATGCCAGCAGTTCCACGGTTTAGTGTGAAATTTTCTGTTATGAAAATTGACTTTAATAAACATGTATACTGTTATTTCAAACTAAAGAGAATAGAAGTAAATCAGAGGCAGATCCAGGCAGAGTTGTCTGGGGCAGGCATCATTTTGGCATTCGCGGGCCCGCGCGGATGTTGTTTTGGCATTTGCCGGCCCATGTTGATCCATATTTTCTTCAAAATGTTATTTACATCTCAAGCATTCGTGGGCCCGCATCCCCACTAATTTAATTTTCCTCAAATTCATCTCAGTAGTATAGTGGAGGTGAGGGGGGGTAAGCTCCCTACAACCACCCCCCCCCCCCACCCTGGATCGACCTCATACACATAAACACTTAAAATAAGAATTATTAATATTCGCGCAGCGAAACGGCCGTTTCGCGAAGCGAATTGAGCACAAGAGAAGACTAAAAAATCTGTTCAGTGATGGTCTGAACATAACAGTCCACAACTTTAAATTAGGTCAAGTGGGACCAGCTTCTTATCAATGATTTAGTTTCGCATTGAAAAAAAAAACAAAAACATAAGTATTCATCTTCAAAAGTGACTCAAAATTAAATTTTATGCGGTAATATACCCTGTTTCCATAATTTTTATGGAATAGATAATTATTGCCCTTGACAAGCAAAATTAAATTATCAACAAGTAATTCATTTCATTTCAAAACAGACAAGAAAACATAACAAAATTAAAATTACATAATCTTCATGAACTGATGATTATGTAACAGTGAGTAATTAATCTACATGCAAATTATGTTGTTGTTTTTTATTTCTATTATGCTATTATGTAATATCAACAATATAACCTAGACTTAGATTTGACAGCTTTCAGTATTGCCTGCCTTTTTACCTTTGAGATGATTATAATAATAATAGACATTTATATAGCGCCAATTCCAGTTTAAAACTGCTCAGTAGCGCTTGTGCATGATGGATTTATTTGTAGTAACTCTTAAACAGATGAGTTTTAAGATTTCTCTTGAAGCCTTCACAAGTTTTTGAGGCCTTGACGATCTCCGGCAGTTGGTTCAACAGTTTTGGAGCACTATGCGAAAAGGCTCTGTCTTCATATTTGTTTTTATTGTAGGAAGTTGGTTCATATAAGAGCATTTTGTTATTGCTTCTCAGATTGAAGTTTTGTTCAGATTTCAGCTGAATCAGATTTTGAATATACAAAGGAGCTTGCCCATTGACTGCTTTCCAAGTTGTTAACATGAGTTTGAATTGTATTCTAGCTGGAATTGGTAGCCAGTGTAGCAGTTTCCTATGCTGGCTTACACTGTCATGCTTTTTTAATTTTTGAATGAGTCGAACTGCTGAGTTTTGGGCCACTTGAAGTTTGTTTATAAAACGACTTGATGATCCATACAGAAGACCATTTCCATAATCAAGGTGAGGAGTCACAAGGGCATTGACTACTGTTTTGCAAGTTTCCTTGTCCAATGACTTCCTAATTTTTTAGATATTTCTCAGATTGAAATAGGCATTCCGGCACATTTTGTTGACTTGTTTCTCCATGGTCATGTTTTTGTCAAAGATTACACCTAGATTTCTTACTTGATCAGCTGCATTAATTTTGACATTGTCAACATGGATTGATGATACTTGGAGTTTATTAAGTTGGTGTGGACTGCCAATGAGCAGTAGTTCTGTTTTTTCTCCATTGTTACAAAGCTTGTTTTCATGGAGAAATTTCCTGATTTCAGCAATGCACTTTTCCATTTTAGCTACTACATTTCTCTGATCTAAGAAAGTTGGTTTAAAGGAGAGAATAAGTTGCTCATCATCGGCATACTTTTGGTCTTGGACTTGATTTTTTGCAGCCACCTCGCTTAAGGGAGCGATGTTTGAATTAAATAGGATTGGTCCTAATTTTGAGCCTTGAGGAACTCCAAATTTGAGCGGCAGTTTGGTTGATGTTTTGTTATTAATTATCACTGACTGGGACCTTTCAGAAATGTATGACTTAAACCAGCATAGTGCGGAATCATGAACACCGTATCTGCTTTCCAAACGTTTCAGTAGAATGTTGTGATCAATTGTGTCAAATGCGGCTGAAAGGTCCAACAGTACAAGATTATCAATCAATCTATAAAATCTTAGGCCTATCTATCTATTTGTCTATCTTTCTGTCTATCTATATATTTATCTATCTATTTATCTGCATTGTATCTATTATATATTTTATCTTTCTATTCTACATTTCTCCTTTCTAAATTTTTGAATCAGTTACATAACTGCCTTTCACACATTGATTATGAACTAAAAATAAAAGTTATGGTAACACTGTAGGTCCAAAAACGTTTAAGTTCTGCGCGAATTTCATGGCAGTGCCATTTACATATTATTATTTCAAAAGGCTCATGTCTCAAGACCTAGTCATCACATTCCTTTCATTCGGCTTTAAATTGTAATTAATTAATAATTAAAATGTTTTTATCAGATGATCTTTTTGATATCAGAGCCTCAGAGGTCATAAAAAAAGATAGCCTCTTCACAATTTTACAACTTTTTGTACTTTTTATTGAAATATATATGATTCATAATTTTAATGAAATGATATTTTAAAAATGATTGCTTTAATGATATGCCCACCTCCTAATATATATTGTGAGATGTACCTTGATATCTGATTAATTTTCAACTATATCTCAATGATGTGCATGCCCAACTTCCTCTTTACAATCGAGTATGAAAAACATCAATAAATTCACCTGCCATATCTGTATTGCTTTTTAATTGATAACTTTCCTTTGAAGATTTTCAATTAATCAGGTGGATATCAGGTGAATATATCTGATATGAGTGGACAATGGAGGGAGTATAGTTTATGATTTATCCTCAAGAGGGCGGGCCAGTATAGGTGTTATCTCCCCAGTACAGGTGGGGTTAAGTCTTCAAAGACATGTAATGAAAGGCTAATGAGGGTGAACATCCCATATTAGGAGGTGGGGGATAGCTGCCAGCAGGGGAAAACAATCAACAGTAACTCTTTGTGTATTTCAACAGGTTATCTAGGAGCTTCTAGGTAGGCTGGAAGTCGAGCCCCAGTCAACTGAGTCAATGCCTCAATACAGTGATAGGTACTGGCAGTCCCTTTGCAAGTATTGTTCGTGTATCAGTAACTAAATTTATATAGACCCAAATTAGTAAAAACCATCAATTGGTTTTTGTGGCTAATTTTAAAAAACACGAAAATTATGATATAACGAACATAACTCACAATTAAATTTTCAATTCTTATTTTTATCATCATACCGTGACGAAAGTTGCAGTTACAATTCGCAACTTCGATCGATTAGATGGCAGCATAATTTTTAAGTCGCTTAGTTGATTGCCAATCAAGAAAGTTGCGCCCTAATTATCCTCAGTTTTCCCCATTTAAGGTTCGGTGCATCCCGACTTGGACCCAAGCCATCTTGCAGAACTTTTCATAGAATGCCAACTGTTGATAATCAGAACATTTTGAAATGTACGCTGTTTTGAATGTTGATTTAAAACATAATGAAGGTAAGTTTGTAGTATCTACAACAGACTACAATGATAAGCCTGTACTTAAAATTAAAAGTATAACCGAAGCAATTGTTGTTAAAAGCCAGCGAGTTCTTGTTTTACTGGTAAGATTTTGAAACACTTTAAAGCTGGTTGTCTTATTCGGGAACTTTTTTGGTGTAGGTCTACAGGAAATGGCTTTTATAGTGAAATGTATCAACATTTGAATTGGAATGAAAAAAAAAAGTTCAGAGAAAAAATGAAACATTTTAAGAATTTCACACATGATTTTACCTCTGCTGGCTGTGCATGTGTCATTGGGCTAATTCACCCAGAGCTGTATCATACTTTACAGATAAATTTCAATCCTAAAACTTTGAGTCTAAGGCGATTTGTCATGCATTGTAAACAAATCATTTGAAAAGATGGATCCCTCTAGATTCCACATCAAAGGCCTAAAGAGATCTGCTCATCTCCTATCTTTTTTAAAACTTTTTTTTTTCAAGATTTTTTGCCAAAATGAAAGAGAGTTACATCTTAGGAGTTTGGCGACAAAATGACACAAAAGCTGAACACTTAACATCAAACACTTTATTGAAATCTAGAAGTGTTGTCCTCACGATTTATGCCCTTTCAAGTTGGCAGAAGTTGCTGAGGTCTATACTGACATATCTATGGAAATAGTTGTTGATGAAATATCCTCTTACATCGTTAATCCTGTTTTTGCCACTTTGTTTCAGTGGTGACTGGAATTATAATTTTTAGTGATTATTTATTTTTCATTTCTGGAAAGTAGGAAGGCAGGAAAGAATAAATCTAGATAGATAGATTACTCGATAGATAGCTAGACAGATAGCTAAATAGATAGCTAGATATAGATGGATCGATTTATAGGTTTATGATTATATATCGATATATGTAGTTAATTAATATTGGAGAATATGGGGCTCATTTTTTGGAGAACCTTTTGGAGGTCTAGATGAATTGTATTTAGACAATTTTATGAATTTTTGAAACAGAGTCTGCCCAGATTTGCTGAATATTATTGGCCTAACAGAACTTTACCAGCTCAGCAAATGCCATTCAATTATTAATTGCCTAAATATGCCGCACAGGTGGGCTGAGGTGTCGTATCTTTATCTTGGATCCAGGGCCATGTTTGCGTTTGGGTCTCAGGGGCTCTCATGTGACCACCAAGTGCAAGTGATCCCACCAAGGCCCTCCCTGCAGGAGCTGCAACAACCTGCACAAGTGTTTGATACTAAAATGGCTGTTAGAAACCCGTTTCGGCATGCAATGGCCCACATTCCACAACAAAAGAATAACATGTTTATTTTCGTGAGAACAATTTGACTACAATGTTTTTGGTAAATTACCGAACAATGCAAATTGGACTCCCAATTGCTGGGCCGCGCAGTCTTTTGCCTGCCATCCACAGAGCAATTGCCCTTCAAAATGTTCCCGCATTTTAGTCCTGCAGAAAAATGTCCAGACTGCCCCTAAAATGCCTTAGTAAGTCCTGACAATTTAGCAAACTATAAGTAATAGGTGCTGTTGTCGCAGTGCTATCAACTGGCCCTGTAAAACTATTGCATTTCTCCCCCACCCAATGATACATAATAGGCCAATACCCCTGGCCAGACTCCCTTGAAAAATACTCCAATGATACTAGTATAGAGTGATAATGATACCCATGCATGCACTTCAGGACATTTTGCCATTTTCGCATTTTTATCATTATTTGATTGTCTACTTGCATAATTCTGCAAGACAATTTGAAGCTGTGATTTTAGATAGGGATTATGGTATTGAATCAAAATACTGAAAAAGATCATGCAGAACTGTATCACGGAGTAGCCCATACTGGGATGTGGTGTAGGTCTAATTTAGAATGTATATATCTTACCTTTAGAGTAAAAACTTACACCTTTAGTTTCTGATAAGACTTGTCACTGGAAAGGCAATGTGATTTTCAAGTTCTGGATGTACCCCTTTAGAAAGTGATCAACATTCACTAAGTGTTTTTCTTGTGGCATCATGCAGGACCTAGATCCAAAATAATAAGTGTGATTTTACATTCAAAAAGGCAAAGCAAAACATAAAGACAACAAAAATGGTACATATATGATTTATTAATAAATTACTTCCACTTCTCATAAAGAGCCAAGATAATAATTGCAGAGAAACCACAGGTCCATAGAAGCTGAGTGTATCGGTTGCTGCCAGAGACCTAGCTGATAACTCCACAATGGGATGCTGCTGGTGACCCTGCAGAATTATACATATTACTTAAAATTTATTTTGCATAGAGAGGTCTTTGGTTTAAGCAGGGTTCCCTGGCAGCATTTTGGCCATTTACTTTCTCTTCTTTCTTTGCTGAGTGTTAACAAGGGTGGTGCATTCCTTTCGAAGGCCTTGGGGCAAGCTGTAACTCTTAAATTGAAAACCTTCCTAATTTATTCTGAGTGGTTTCAATGTGTTGCATCAATAAGGAAGCAGTGGAAAAGATAGAGAGAGGGAAGGGGGGTGACTAGATCAACTATTTTCTCTACCATGATTCCTGCCTGGCTGAATATGCAAATTCTGTAAAGTATGAGCTGCTTTATCTTACCATACCCAAGCATTCTTACCACAGGAAATTGCATGGTTGAATTGTTTCCAAACACAAGGCAGATCAGGGATTCACCCCTTTCTTTCAATGATTCTTTACTTAAAGCAAACTGGAACAAACTCTATTCAATCAAAGATGACCCCTCTAAAGCATATGATCTCCTAATCAATACTTACAACAACTTGAGAGATGCACATCTCCCAATTGTCACAAAGCGGTTCAATAAATATAGACACAAAATCAAGCCGTGGGTAACAAAGGGCATTTTGACTTCCCTTCGTACTAAAGACAAATTGTACTCAAAACTATTAAAGTCAAAAAATAACACGTCCAGCCCACGCTATATTGCCTATAAAAACTTTGCAAAGGTTTATCAGAAAACCATTCGTTTGGCTAAAATGAATCACTGGATGTCTAAATTTGAAGAATGTAAAAATGATATGAAAGCCACTTGGAAAAATTTAAATACTATTCTGAACAGATCCAAGGGTAAAGACACGTTTCCAAGTAGCTTTTTGTCCAAAGGGGAAGAAATTTCTGACAACAAGGTGATTGCTAACCATTTTAATAACTTCTATGCCAATATAGGTCCATCACTTGCTGAGGCTATCAAATCAAATAAATCTTCTACAGCGAAAGATTATCTAAAAAATCATAACTTTCAATGCAGTCTATTCCTATTGCCAACAACAGAAGCTGAAGTTTTCAATATCATAAATCGTATGAAACCAAAATTGAGCTCAGGTTTGGATGACATCAGTCCAAAGTTATTGAAGAAAACGTTTATGAGTATTATCAAACCCATGGTCCACATAGCAAATTGTTCCATGGAAATGGGTATATTTCCTTCCAACATGAAAGTAGCTAAGGTCATCCCTATCTTTAAAAAAGGCGATGCTCGTCATCTTGTCAACTATCGTCCAATTTCCCTCCTACCAGTTTTCTCTAAGGTGCTTGAACGTCTTTTATATAACAGACTTTATGATTTTCTGATTAAAAATGAAATACTATCCACCAGTCAGTATGGTTTTCGGAAAAACAGATCAACAGAATTGGCAGTGCTTGAGATGCAAGACAGAATAATATACAATATGTCAAACAAACTACTCAGCATTGGAGTGTTTCTGGACCTGTCTAAGGCCTTTGATACCATTGATCATTCTAACTTACTTATGAAGTTAGAACACTACGGAGTTCGTGGTATTTCTCTAAACTTGTTCCGCAGCTACCTTTCAGACCGGTTCCAATATACAGAGTACAAAACGTCTTTATCAGACAAAGTGCCTGTCACCTATGGAGTCCCCCAGGGCTCAATCCTGGGACCCCTCTTATTCATTATTTTTGTGAATGATATTATCAAAGTCTGTGAAAATTGCGTGTGTTTACTATTTGCCGATGATACAAATCTGCTCTTCTCTGACGTAAGCCCTCAAACTTTAGAAGGCAAAGTAAATGAAACTTTAACAAAAATTACAGATTGGTTCAATGTAAATAAGCTCTCACTTAATGTTGAAAAAACACATTATGTGATTTTCCATCTTCCAAAGATGAAATTAGCAAGCAACAACCTTGTAATAAAAATTAATAACAAGCCGCTAAGCAGAGAAACCTCATCAAAATTTTTGGGGATCCAGATAGATGAAAACCTTAGTTGGCTTAAACATATAGATGTTTTATCATCAAAGGTGCTAAAGGTAATTGGAATTCTTTACAGACTCAAAAATAAATTGCCCTCTAAATTGCTGCGGACAATCTATCACTCTCTAATTCTACCACACCTAACATACTGCATTACAGTTTGGGGAAACTGTGGATCAAGGGCACGGACACGTCTAGAAACACTCCAAAAGAAAGCCATCCGTCTTGCTTCTAAAGTCAAGTACAACAGTCATTGTGGACCCCTGTTTAAAAAGTATGATTTGCTTTCTTTAGCTGACTTGTTTAACTTAAACTGTTGCAAAATGTACATAAATCATCAGAGGAAAATCTTACCTCGCTATTTCAATGACCAGCTGAACCTGGTATCGGATATCCACAGCCATGCCACCCGTCAACAAAACAATGCACACATCCCTAATGTCAAACTCCAGATCCAGAGCCAAAATTTCAATCAAAAAATATCTAAAGCATGGAACAAAATTCCGACCTCTTTAAGGCCTTCCTCAAACATTTCTGCAAAATCCTCTGTCAAAGCATTAAAAAGATACTATGTGTCACTATATCCCACATCATGCTCTGTAATTAACTGTTTTATTTGTAACAGACATTGAAAGTAATGTTCATTCCATTCTTGACATTGTATCATCTACAACTCTTTCCATCTCATTCCCATTAAACATTCTCTTTTCCACTGCATAAATGTACCTACTGCATTGATCTTTTTCCCCTGTATTTCACCATAATTCCTTTTTATTTATATATTTTCCTTATTATATCACTATTTTAATTTATTAGCTTTTTTTTTTCAAATGCTAAGATAACTTACCTTTGCTTTACTATTGCTATTATAAATGTATTTTATTTTTTTCTAATGATAACTGAGGTAATTACGACACGGGCTGACCAGCCTTTGTAATTTTCCGCAAGTATGTAATATCTGATACTTGAAAATAAAATCTACCTACCTACCTTTGCTAACACTCAAGATAACCCAGGAAGATAGTGGAAGATATTGAAGTCCCATTTAAGCAAATAAACACCATGATTTACACAAGCAACCCCAGGGGATAAGCTATAAGCACAAAGAGACAGTTAAATCAAAAATAAGTGTTTTCCTTGGACACTTCCACCTAACCCCACCAGGTGTCCTCGAAGCATTAAATAATCAAAATGCACTTTGTCGACCTCTAGGGGTGGATTAGCAGTGGAGAGCCTGAAAGGCTGATGCTTTACGTCCAGTATTTACTAGGCCAAGTATTTGTAGTACAGACCTTTATGGTTTTGAGAACTGAGGAAATCTTGGAAACATATTATGGAAATGGTATGGGAGGGAAGAATAAGTAAGGAATCAATTAATTGTCTTTCCCCCCCACAAATTTAAAGTAAGGGGCCAGCAATAAAAATAGTTTATATAAACTCTGCTGTATCCTTTTATAATTTGATTATTGATTGTGATGTTACTCTGTATACCTGTAGGGGTCTATACGTGTCATAATTTCCACTAAGCAAATAAAATTCTATTAAATTAAATTGGTAGCCGGGAAGGAAGGAAGCAAATAAAGAAGGGTTAGAATGGAGTGAAGGAAAGAAGCCTTGGGAGGATTGAGCATGCAGGTAGAGGAATGGGAAGGAAGAAGAAAAAACAAAGGAATGAAGAACTTCTTGTCAATGACTCAAATCACTCAATGATGGTGAAGTGATGATGGTCAGAGAGAGTTAACATAATTGGATGAGAGTGGCAATGCAAAAAAGATTTGAAAATTAGAGGAGTTGAACAAATAAGTTCAATATCAAGCAATCAAAAAGTAGAATATGATAATTTGCGTCTCTTCACAAAAAAATGAAGAAAGAATTTATATTTTAACATTTCGAAAAAGCCAGTCCGGGACACTATAATAAAAATTTTACGAAAAAAAAGCCAAGAAACATTTCTATTGTTTAATTTATTACGGACGCACATAATATGGACCTTAACAGCAGCTTTTAAATGGTGTTTATTTGATAGAGTAGCCATTTCTGTCTTTGTTATCGGCCATTTGGCCATTTTCTGATGATTGGATCTTTGCTTCGGGCCAAACGCTGCATACATCATGTTGTTGATTCCCTATTACAGCTCAACTACAACTCTTCACATTTAAATGATTTTATCCACTTCATCTAGTTAATTATGGCTCTTTATGACCTATTACTGCTTCAAATTAGTGGGAGTGTTTCTTAATGATTTCTTGCCAATAGTGATTATATATATGGACTGATGTATGTCATCGATCTAAAGTTGAAGATAGATCCTTGAAATTTATTGGGGGAGGGATCAGGACATTGGAATTTTGATGCAATTATAAATAGCCTCTGTACTCTTTTGTCGAGATTTTATTGTGTTTTCAAGTTTATATAAGAAACTAATACGATGTTTTAAACCAGGATATATCTTTTTGCGTCTGCTTAAATTGTTCCCCCTTTTTTGGTGTTTAGTGGGGTGCCGTTGGGGGGGGGGGGAGTTACTTTCACCATCGTTTTTCAATAATATTCTACGCAGTTTATAATGGCCAATCAAAATGGATCCCATATTTTAGAATGACTTCGTATTCTGCAGACCTAAATAAATTTTATTTATAGACAATTTCGGGAGTAGTCTACTTAGCACTCTGCCACATCCAGTTCGGGTTTCCATTCCAATTACTGGCTCCAACGTTCGATTCGAGCTCTAATTAGCTGGGTCCCATGAACATATATATAAGCCTATGCTTTAGGGTTCAGTAAATTTTCAAGTATATCATCATTCGCCTTATATCATTTATTGCCGTGTCGTCTTCCTAGCTGTCCTCCAGAATATAGAATAAACCTATAGCTGCCACGCTGCATATATAAATACAATACGAACAGCCCCATTCCCCGTAAATGCAGTTTACATATTGTCAGAAAAATTCTTCTTGAAATGACATCCAATAGTTATAGGAGTATAACATCTTTGATGATAGGCTTCATAGCCCTTAAAACCGGTCTAAAATTTATAATAAATAATTTTTCGGTGGGGTCTGTAGTCTACATTTGCACTATCTTATAAAATTCCAATCAAAATTTGAGTAGGAGTGAGGCTACCAATGCCAATATATTATGCACTTTGAAAGCGATCTTTCATAAGTTTCAATTTTTTCTAAACTTTTTCTATACCACCCACATATGCCAGGAACTCCGTGTGTTCCTCCTGGTCCCAATTGAGATTCTCACAACACTCCTTTCTATCATTTCCAGAACTTTTAACAATGACATTTTGTTAAATTGTGTGATGTTAGCAAGTTTTCTTGGCCCATATTGAGTTTCCCACTCACCCTCAACCTGCTCAGAGTCACACTGGAGTCGCCAGGAACAGAGAATTGTGCGTGGATGACACCTTTTTAGCTCTTTTTGCCACACAATTGTCAGCTGAAATTGTTCTAGGGCATGTCTGATGGTGACGATGAACACTTTTATTTTTGCTCCATCTTTTTTTAAGGGAGAGGGGGTGAGGGAGAAAGAAAACCTTGAATTTTTAGACGTATCCACTTATTCAAGCCCTTCATATGGAAGCGACCAGTCTTTTGCGAAATTGACTACCATCCGCGATGGTCTACATGCGATCTACTTTTATCATCCAGTACCATCCGTTACTAAATGCAGCTTTTCTAATCATTCATATACACTGTATCCGCAGGTTTTATCTGAACTTACACTCTGAGATTTCTGCATTTCTATTAACTGAAATCAATGAAGCATTTGTGGTTAATAGACATGTCCTCTCAGGGGCGAGTTTCATTGTTGTATACCCTTGTGTACATGTAAAGTTAATGCAAAAAAAGAAGAAAACATTGTAAAAGTTATCCAATCCAATATATAGTAATCGGACAATAGGGTTGCCTGGATAAGCTGTGGCCTTTATCAGTATCAGGTGTAGTTTTATTCAGAATCTGAACAAACCCTCAAAATTCATAAAGCAAAGCGAAGCAGGCTGAGCATTCACGCTGTGGTTCATTTTGGCGGCAATTTAAGCTTCTGCAGGGGCGCAGGGGGCAAGAGCCTGCAGCTCCCGGACCGTTGCTTTCTCGGCCAACTCCTAATTAATTCCCCTCCGTTTCCTGCCCCCTTCCCCTCTATCACTTCTATAAGCCCCCTTCCCATGTCTACCTCCAAGTTCCTTCTATAGTTCCCTGGGCTTTCCAGGGCTCCCCTGCCTTCATGCCATGCAATTATCCCCCGATTGTCTCTGTTAGTGTCTTTTTGTGGGATGCAAACTTGTAATTTGGGAGGTGGTCATCTCTAAACCCCCCGGCACTTCCCAACCCCGCCAGTCTTTGGCTCCCGGTAATTCTGCGCATAATCGCCCCTTTGTTTTACCCTCCCCCCTCTCACCTGTAACCCTGAACTCCAGCCCTAATTGATAATTACAAAGGCTATAACACTTAGAGGCATGATAAGGCCGGGACAAGATAGCAGCATTTCACAAGAGCCGCCCCCAACCGTTGCCTGTCTTCTTCAGTTTGAAAATATTTTCATTGCTGAGAAATTAACGCTGAGTTTGCACGAGAAAATAATTGCCAGCCACAGTATCATGGTCATCATTGCGGCCAGTGCAATGAAGTATTTGGCATTGACAGATGAGCAATGTTCATGCAGAAGATTGCAGGGTTGGGTCACAAAATTATGGGACATCATAATTTGCCAGGAAGGCTGACCAATACCGTTATATATGCTCCTGTAATTGCGGATACATGTATTATAAATAAATCAAATGCCCATCAAACAATATATTTCCAAGTATAGCCTTTGCAATTTAATGACAAATTACTCAATTTGGTGGATTTGAAAAAAACAAAAACAGACGAAATGCCTCGAGCAAATTAGGCTATATATATCTAAAATTCAGATATGTTCTTTAAATGTATAGCTGCTACTTAGACCAGAATTTTACGAAGCTTCCAAAATCAAGTCATTATCAAAGGATTCCAAAATAGATTTAGCAAAAAAGTAGGCCTAGATTTGGTTTCAGAAAAGAAAAAAAAACGGATTTGGGAAAAGGTTGCAATAACTTATTAAAAAAATCAATTTCCACTTTCCTTTCAAATCTAATGGTACTTTACGAAAATAGAATTCTCCTCCAAAATCGACTTTAAATTGTTTAAACTTTAGAAACCGTGAAGTGGGTTCTTGACTGCCCAATATTGCTATCTCACTGGGATGGACATTGGCCAATATAAGGCGAGGAAAAGGCTGCATGACTGTGATGATATTGAATTGCGTATTATTGAATGTTTTATCTAAAGGCCTACAAGCTGATTAAGAGAGACACATGCCCAAACAAGAAACATGATGGTGCAATCTTGAGTTATCTTTTGAAGATGGATGCTGAGCCCAGTGGCCTGTGGTTCATTTTGTGATTATATTTTTGTGATTATATCATCCTGGGAAACTTCTTGTTGTTGGTGATACTGCTGCAACTGCTTTCTCCTGTGGCTGTTTTCCTTCTCTGTTTTCCTGTGCCTTTGACTCCTTTTGTCGGTGCAGTATTGCTGTTATAGGCCTCCAGGGCGTAAATGTCTTCACCCCAGCGCCCCTCTGCTGCCCCCTCGTGGTTGCCCTGGCCCTCTCATGCCCTCGGGCGCCCTCTTTAGTTGGGCTGACAACCGCCAGGGGGCTTTCTCACGTTCTCATTGGCCAAAGGTCACGTGATGCATGGCGCTAATCTGAGGACCTTGATTTGTTGACTGGTTGATGACAATTTCCAGGGAGAGCAGGGCAGGCAGTGGGGCCCCAGGTGGGTCAGGCCAGGTAAGGATAGATAGGGATAGGGGGACAAGATAAGATGGCCTGCAGCAAGGCAACGAGTCCAAACTGTGAGCTGGGAGCCTGTATAGCCGCCTGGGATAGCTGTGGATCTGCTGCCCCTGGCCTGGGATCCATAATGACCCTTATCAAGCAGCTGATCAGTTGAACTCATTTCACTCTTACAAGCTGCCACCAGGACGACAACTGCCTTTCAAGTTTAGTTTAAAGTCTCTTCATGACTCTTTGTTTCTTGCAACACAACTTACACAAGTACAATGTGATTTATACCCATGTTTTGTTGTTGAATGTCACATCTAAGTTTTATACTATTTATGCTGCCGAAGTTGTTCTCATGCATATCTGAATCACTATCATAAATTTAGCTAAAAATTAAGTATTATTGTTATGATGTTTTCTGAATGTAATAAAACAAAGGTAACAATTTTGAAAAATCTAATTTTTGTGCCCTCTTTCTGTCCTTATTATCGGCGGCGTAGCAATCCTGGCCTTAATCTTGCCAAGCGGCGTAGCAATCCTGGCCTAATCTTGCCCAGCGGTGTAGCAATCCTGACCCTAATCTTACTCGACGGCGTAGCAATCCTGGCCCTAATCTTGCCAAGCGGCATAGCAATCCTGGCCCTAATCTTGTCAAGCGGCATAGCAATCCTGGCCTTAATCTTGCCCAGCCGCGCAGCTATCCTGACCTTAATCCTGCCCAGTGGCGTAGCAATCCTGGCCCTATTCTTGCCCATCGGCGTAGCTATCGTGGCCCCAATCTGGCTCAGCGGCGTAGCAATCCTGGCCTTAATCTTGCCCAGCGGCGCAGCTATCCTGGCCTGCAAATGCCGAAATGATTTCAGGTATTTAGAGCAGACTATCCTGTCTGGATCAGGTAGTGCTTTTATCCTGTCTTGATCCTCCCCTGCCGCTATTAATCCCGGTATAACCAGTCTTGCATATTTAAGAGTATGTTAGATTGTTGATATTACGTAATGGTAGGCCTAAAAATCAATAACGTGATTTGCATGTATATTGATTGTTCACTACTCTATATATAATAAGTAATTGCTGATAATTGCTGATAATCAATGAAGATTTTGCTACTTTAATTTTGTTATGATTTCTTGTTTCTCGCTGATCTGTTTTAGAATGAAAATTATCCCTTGTTAGCAGTCTTTGCGAAGATTGCCTGTCCGAAGGAAATGTCCGGCAGATTTTCAACCGGTCCGGCAGTCCAGTCGAGAAAATCGCCATTGGATACATGTTAAAATTCTTGGATATTGACAAAATATCCATTTCGGTCCGGCATGGGATTTTGGATCTTCGCAAAGACTGCAAGTTGTTAGCCCGATAACTGATTTGGCCTTTCATGCCTAATGAGTAATGATGAACTATATACATTTATATACCATTGATAAGAAGCTGGGTTCACTTGACCTAATCTCCAACATGGACTCTTGATGTTGAGACCATCACTACGAAGAATTTACATGCCACTTCTAGTGCCCAAGGATTTGTGAATTTCAAAGAAAAATTCAGCTGAACTTCACTGATGAAAAGAAAGTCCTGAAAGAGGTTGATTTACTGAATTTCCTAAGTTTTGACCTCTGTGTTTTTTGGCTCTGTGTGTTTTTTGGCTCTGTGTGTTTTTTGGCTCCTGCCAGTGGAGTCATAATGTTGAGTTATCAGAAACTGACCAGTAACTCATAAATTTGGGCGTTGGACCTGACTCTGGCTGGAGGAATTTTGAAACAATGAGATTTTTGAAATTCGTACCAAAAGATGCTTGGGGGAAAGTGAGATAGAGGGCGCTGTGAGAGTCGTCCCTCTGGTGGAAGGCATTTTGGAACAGAAGGGATTGATGTCCTTGACTGCTGTGAGGACTTAATATATCTCTGAACTGGGGTTACGACAGTGTGCTTTTTGAAGTGCTGGAACTGCCGGATCCTGGGGCTTAAGTAATTCTTTCTCGTAACGCAGTTTAGCACTTCTAATTACTGTTTGCTTTTTTGCCCTAGTGTTTGTTTTAACAAGCCCCTGTAAAGGCAGCTATGGCAGGCACTTGGGGCCAGGGGCTGGACGAAGACAATCCTCCTTTTCACAAGGCACCTTTCCATGCAGCCCAGGACTGGAGGAATCATTTATGGAATTTGTCAAGTTCATTTCAGAATTTGTCAACTTCACTCAATCCTATAGATCAAGCACATTCCTTCCTGTCTGCCTCGAGAAGAATGTAAAATGACTTTAAGGCTTCTTTGCAATCAAGGAAACTTTTAAAAAATATTATTTCTCTCCCAAATTGTCAAATACTTTCCGAAGTCGTTCGTGGGCTGGCTTAGTTGACTTCTTAGCCCTTGGGTATAGAAAAAACAAACACACTTGTATTTTTAACAACATATATATTTCAGTGCATCACAGTCTTCCCAACAAAGTGAAAAGTTAACAAACTCTATACATTAATAATCAGTAAACACTGGAAAATGTACAGTGTGTGCCAAACTGTCAATGTAGTTTTACTTGTTTCAGTACAATATTGAATACTCTTAATTAATAAGGAAGGTGGTTATTTTCATGTTTTTTTTTAACTTTCCAATGGTGGATCCAGACTTTTAATTGTAGGGCAGGGGCTGGATCGACATTCGCCAGCACTTTTTTAACATTTCTCCAAAATGACAGTTTTTCTCAATGGTCAGGGGGCACATTATCACAAAAGGAAGCGTCAGTCTCGAAATTCCCAATCAGCAATTGCGAATCATTATAGGCGCTTTACCAGGTGGATAGCATCACACTTTAAATGTTGCTCTTTTATGAATTTGAATGACTTAGCCTAGTCATCACGGTTTCAGAGTTGAAGTCAGGAGTTAGTCGAGGGGAGAAGTCAGAGACGCAGGTAGAAGTCAGAGTCGAGGGGAGAAGTCAGAGTCAAAGTTAGAAGTCAGAGTAGAAGGTATAAGTGAGAGTTGAGGGGAGAAGTCTGAGTCGAAGTTGGAAGTCGAAGTTAGAAGTCAGAGTCGAGGGGAGAAGTCAGAGTAGAAGCTAGAAGTCAGAGAGGAAGTTAGAAGTCAGAGTAGAAGGTATAAGTCAGAGTCGAAGTTAGAAGTCAGAGTCGAAGTTAGAAGTCAGAGTCGAAGTTAGAAGTCAGAGTCGAAGTTAGAAGTCAGAGTCGAAGTTAGAAGTCAGAGTCAAGGGGAGAAGTCTGAGTCAAAGTTAGATATCAGAGTCGAGGGGAGAAGTCAGTCCAACAGAGATTCTCTGGTTGGGAGACGGCTGAGTCTGAAGTGCAATTTTGTATTTGGTGGAGTTGGCCAAAAGTCAAAGGTTGAAGTAGGGGTCAGAGTCTTGAGTTATAAAAGAGTCGGGAGTCAGAGTCCCTTTTGAGCCAGTCAGGGGAGCCGAATCCAAAGTCCTGGTAGCTGCTAATGATGTCGTTGTTTGAACTATTTCAGTGAAAAGGAAAAATGTGACATCACTGCTTGGAGGACAGCGATGGTGTTATGACTGATTCAGTTGAATATACTGTAAGTATACAAGTCAAGTATAAAGACATGACATCACTCACATACAAAAATAACAAGTAATATAACCATACACTTCACTTTCTTCGACAAAATTTTGCAGGTGCTGTAGTGAAACCTCTGGACAGTATTTTTCAAATTCTTCAGTAAAAATACCTACAATATTGTTGAGGCTATCAGTACATACAAATGTACCCCTAATATTGAGGAATTGACACATGGTCTTTAAAGTGATAGGCTCATGCTAATTTTAGTTTAGAGGAAGGGTAGATCATATTTTTTGTGAACGAAATCCAAAATATTGGGTGCTACAGGTCAATAGTTTGATCACAATCCCATTCCAAAGTTGCAATTTTTTGCTGACCCAATTCTGAAAGGAGGTCCTATGATGTCACTGGAGGAACCCATTTTCCATCTACCAATGCTAAAAAAATTATGTTTTCTTTATAACTAAAGATTGGCTAGGAATAAATTGGAAAAAACTCAGCACAATAAATTACACATACAGTTGATACTTTTCCAACCACTTTGAAAATTTTATTCACAATTATAACCAAGATAAACCAGTTTTAAAATGGACAAATTGCCCTCTAGAATGCCTGCTGGCTACTGCTGCAGCCATCTAATATACCCCTTGCACTCACTTCACCCTTGGCCCACTTTTGGGATGGAGCTGCAAGCAGCCAAAAATGTCCCAAACAAGCACTGTTATGGGTGTTAGGAACTCTATATTGGTGTTTTGTGGATATATTATCAATATATGATTATGAGTGGTGCATAAGGAGGCTAGAATTCTGTATTTACAAACTTAAGAGGGAGTTTGATAAACACACTCATGCATATTCATCTGGTCACATGACCAGCAGCATGCCATATTTGGGTGAGATCACTGACATCACAGCAAAATAAGGTCAGTCCAAATCAGTAGTTTTAAATGGAATTTCTAAGGTGTTGGGACGTTATAAAATTTTAGATTAATTTGAAATCAGTTCATTGCATATTTATATTTTAGGAAATCCATTAATATGATAGGGCAAGTCCACTATGAGTCTTGCTCTTTAACATCAATAGACAATACAAACTTTTGGTAAAATCTTTGGACAATGGGTGTAATACTCTATCAATTGTGAACGATGTACTTTAAATCAATCTTTAAAAATATATTGTATTTACATTCAAATTTCTTCTTTTTAAACCAATTCTTATCAAGGGCGAGCCCCCAGAGAGGGGGGGGGGGGTATTACAGGATGTAACCTTCGTATAAAAAACCCTCTTCCCTCATGAGCAGACTGTCAAGTTAGCTAAAGTCAAATAAATTACAAGTCAATGTTCTCAAAACTGGAACAATAATACACATCGCATGTTTATTAATAGAAAAGAAATATAACGAGGGTGCATTTGTGTTACAGTCCTAGTCATATTTACAAGGAATCTCAAGTTCTTTTTTATGCTGTTGAAGTGTGATGTCAGAGATGACTCTATTCCCCAACATCGCAATACATTTATGTAATGAAAAATAACTTCAAGCTATGATGACATTTTAAATTAGGTCAGATTCCCTGGCTTCCAGCCAACCTCATTGTGACCTCAACTGAGCATCACAGTTTCAACACAGCTCAGAGTAAGCATTTTATCTGGGACAGCCCCTGCAACCACATCATCACAGCTTGCCAGCCAATGCTGCTGACAGTAAAACTAAGCATCACAGTTTAAACATTGATATATTGAAGGAAGCATTACATTTGTTATCCCGATGATCTATCAACGGCAATCACCAGTCTAATCTGACTAAGTGGCAGCTTTGTGAGCATTCACAATAGACAGCTGTTATAATCTCCCATAGAGTTGTTGATTAATCTGCGAACTTGCAACTTAACAAATTTGTACTTTGGTGGACCTTGCAATAAACAAAAGGCTTTGCCAACTTTTGTAAACACATGGATTATGTGATGCATGGTTGTTCTGGCAGCCCATTGGCTAACAGGCTGTGATGCGGAACTTTCATTTTTCCCAGAACCAATTTTCACTCTGACGCTGAGTTGAAACTGTGATGCTCAGTTGAGATGGATCCACATTGCCTAGAAAGCGATGAATCTGACCCAGTTTAAAATCACATCACAGCTTGTAGTTATTTTACGTATATTGCAATGCCAGAGAATAAGAGCCATATCTGACATCACACTTCAACAGCATAGAAAAGAACTTAAGATTCCACGTAAATATGACGAGGACTGGGGCAGACCAGTAAGTACAGGAGGGGAATGGGGACGTCCTTTGTAAAATTTCCTCAAATAAAACCCCGCAGCCCATAAGACACAAAGGCATAACTAATACATCTGGTCTGCCCTAAATTCCCGAAATCATTTACAATGTTTATGGACGGGCACTCGACAGAGTATTGATTCTCAGAGTGTGGACGGTATTTTTGTAATAAATTTATCAGTCTGTACAAGTGAATATATATTAATTATTAATAATCCATATAAGATAAAATGATCGCCACCTCTCCGAAGTTCAGTTCCAATATAATAGAATCAACCTACCCTACAGCCAAGCCTTCCTACAAATTAGTTCGAAGCTGCCCATCACACCTTGACCTATCTGAAGCAGGTTCTGCTTCCACACATATAGGCCTGGCTTATCAAAAGTGGGACCATTTGACAAATAGGTTTTTTTTTACACAAATATGTTGTGTAGCAATTAATACAATAGAAATGTATCCTGTACCTTAATAATTGCAACATAAAAATCAAATTGCCAGGTTTCTTAATAACCAGGAAATGTCCGGCATTACTGGTTTGTAAAACAAGTCTTTGGGAAGTGGCCTTAACATTTATGTACGGATAAATAGGCGTCAGGGGCTCAACTGTAGGTAGCGAAGCCCCCATAGGATCAGGTCGATCTGGGCCCCCAAAGCCACAGGTAGTCCAGTACCTGTACAGGCTGTACTGCGTTACCCCACTGGGATTTTATAAATTTTATTTTTACGTTCTTTGGGGTGGGGGCCCGGCCCCTCGAGGGTCTTCTTCTTCTTCTTCTTCTTCTGTTTGTGCTGGGATACCCTGGATCGCCAGGTAGCTCTACCTAGTGTTAATTGGGGCCCTTGTAAGCTGAGCCCCTGACAGGCTTATATTTGTTTGAACATCAACGTGACTGATACATTTACATTTATAAAAAGAGTATCAGAATTTCAGAAATCTCATTCATGTGAGTCAATAACAATGATATACAGATGAATAGAAGATAGGCATATAAATATAAGGTAACCAGTATATATACAAGTATTGTCATTTGAAATTACAGTGAGCCGAATAAATCAGTAAACCCAATCTCCAATCGGATATGTTTCCTTGTCCACTGATGACAGATGAACACAGTTTTATCATTTTTGCCTTCAATTTTTATCAATTGCCAATAAAACGTCTTCTGCAGACCTTATAGCTATAAGGTCCGCAGAAGACGTTTTATTGACAGATTTCAGTCAGATCCGGCATAATCTGACTGAAAATTCTCTCAATCAATGTATGATCTTTTCAAAACGCAATTTTAGTTTTACGCAGAATCGGAGGACTGTATTGCTAAAATTGACAATATTGAACAAAAAAACCCATTTCACACAATCGGTGGCTAAATTTGGCCCTGAAAAATTACATACGTTTTTAATAGTTGATGGTTGAACTGACTGTACTGATTTATCCTGATCACTGTAAGTGAATCATCATCATAAAGTAGATTCGTAGTTCTATTTATAGACCTGTTTTAAAATTGTTAATAATAATGTCACTCTAAACACCATTAGGCCTACATCACATTTAATAATTACATTCCACAAAAAGTGTGTAGTCCACAATATACACATCAATATTATATACAATAACACATTTTGTAAAATGTAACATCGACTCAAGAATAAGAAGTAAATTCATATTAATGTAGATATAAATTTGTTTATAATTGGATGGACTGTATAATTGCAGGACAATTCAGGTAGGCACAGTATAGAGCTCTACTCAGTTTTGAAGTCTTTTTTAATGGCACAAAATGCGTCTTTAAAACCATTTTATGTCCAATTCAATACTGAAATAATGAAGCGCTTGCTTAAAAAGGGTTTTTTTATTTTGTAGATGTGGTCTGGAGAATAAAGATAAATTTCTTGGAATAATGTATTACTGTGGAATTCACTATTTGCGAGCATGGCTGGGGACATGGGATACTTTTGAAGCATTTTGCAGAGAATATCTTTACTTTTACATGATTTTTTTAAGGAGACAAACATTGATTTATTCAAGAAAAAATAACAACGGAATCAAGTGCACACTAAGCGAGTTGCAGCTAATTGCTAATTAACTTTGAACTGACAGAGGCCTAATTATGCTTGTTGGACGGAAGGCACTGTAATAGACGGCAACATTGGGCGGAATCAATATTTATGTTTGTCAGAAAAACGAGCAACTTATTGAATTAATATTATAGTATGCAAAAATAAAACGTTAACATAAATCCCTGAATCTACACAGTCACTTTCGCTTGAAAAGTTTGTACAAGAATAGAAAATCTAGAGAATAAATTAGTTGTGTTGTCTACATGCAGATGCCGCTGTATGCTGTAACTCCTGTCAATTTGTGCTGACTGGTGTCGGCCCCTAGTGGAATTTACTTGAACTCATGCTCATCCAATCCTGCAGCTTTGCTCTGGTCAGGTAGAGGCAGATCGAAGCCATCCTTGCCTTGGAGCCAGAAGGAAGTGATGGGAGCTTTACCCTGGAAATAGCGAAATTGGAAGTTAATTTTCTGCACCATATGGTAATTGGAATTATTAGATAGGCCAACTGAAATACATAGACAGAAAGACAGAAAGATAATAGAAATACCTATAGGTCAAATATAAAATTTTTAAAGTTCAACAAAAATAAGTCCCCCTTCAAATAATCTTGAATATTTCAAAGATTCCTTCTCTAATTTCAATGAAAGTTGTGCTGAGTTATAGACCTACAGGTATATCAAGCCTTAATGTGTGTATTTGTAGCTTGATGGCATTATTCCCAGCTGAGCCAGCAGCCTTCGTGTGAGCATATCCCTGTTTTCAAAAATCTGTGGCTTTTCCAATGGATAATGTGCCTAATTTCGCCACATGAGAAAATTTGTTTCTCAATCATATTTAGTAGACACCTGAGGACTTCTTTTGTAACATTTTCACTGTTTAGATTCATATGACGACATTAGGGTAATTAGAGTGGAGTTTGAGCACCTTTCGGGAAATCCGTTTTTGGAAAAGCAAAAACTTGAGATTTTTGAAAAGAGGGGTACGTGCACTCGCTGTTTGCTGGCTCACACTGAAATGAAGCAATGAAGCTTCAAATACACAAGCACAATGTCAATATGCAGACCAACAAAAGATGTCTCTGAGATATTTGAGTTTTCGTAAAGGGGTACTTATTTTTGTTGAACCGTTTAGATTGACAGATGTTGAGAGACAGACATATTAGTAAGATTGATAGATAAATAAATAAACAAACAGACACATGGGTATATAGTAGACCTATATATTACCTATTTTCGAAGACTTAATGAGAGATAGATAATTGACAGATAGAAGATATATGGACAGACATATACAAACGGCATCCATGTCAAGCAAAAGAGAGACTTGTCTCAATGGCATGGGGTGATGGGAGTAACTTACTGATCTCAAGACTCAAGAGTCATCATTATCCTTACTATACAGTAGACGAGAAACGATGGCTTACAGAAAAGCTGTTGGTGGCCATCAATGACCTCATAACATGCCCTATCAAATACATTGAAATGAAGTGCCGATTTGTTATTCAGTGTCTTACAAGTGATCTCATGGTATGAAACGTCAAATCGCTTTCCCTGCTGGCATTGGTATAGGATATGGCCTCATAAAATGGGTTATCACAATGTCACTTATGATGATGTTTTCAATGAAAAGCCAATTAAAGTCGCTAGTCGGTGTTAGATTTATAAAGAGACGTTTTACCTTAACTTGGATCTCTCCCCTCAAATCCAAGTGATATCCACCAATCTCCATCAAAATCTCTGCTGTGCTTTGGCTCATGTGAATGCGCAGGGCTGAAAGAAATGGCACCCTGAAGTTATTAGGCCTGGGTACATCTTCAATTTAGGTCTTACTTCCAAGAACTTTAACTCTTATCATAGAAATATAAAGGCTCATATGTGAATTTTTGGGGAGGCAGAGTGGGGCAAGCGACATTTGCCCGAATTTCATGATCCTAATTTTATACCATGTCAAATAAAATCGCTAAGCCAACACTGATTTTTAATATTTATTTGAGCATCTGCCCATAGTCCCATATTTAAACCTCCTTGCCGGAATTTTGGCCTTTTCTCAAAAGGCATATAATCAATCATGTAAATCACAAAACGCTGCTCCACATACAGATATTAGAAAGAAAAATAACGTGCAAGCACTTCAAGAGATGCTTGTTAAGATAGACTGCCCATGATAGTATCTACCCCTTTGCCTGTCACCTGCACAAGGGTAGCTGGCATGTGAGACCTGCACAAGGGTATTTGTCACTAAGACCTGCTGGAGGGTATCTGGCCTGTGACCTACTTTTGGTGATTGACCTTTGACCTACAGAAACTCAGCCTGTTTGTTTTCTTTATTAATTTCTTCATCTCAGAAAGACACCAAAAGTTTATCAACGCAAGATAAAATTCTATTGAGACTGTATGCAACGTTTTAATGACAGAGATGAAACAGCATGACCAAGGCAGTTGTCATAAGTTTCAAAGCGTTCCTCCCACAATAGAGATGCCACTTGCAAGCAAGCATCTCTAAAAACATATTGTGGATACGGCCTACACCATTAGAACCGTGATGTTAATTTTTGCCTTTGAAAACATATCAAATTGCCAATGTGCTCAAAATAACACCATCATTGATACAGAGACGAGTTTGTATGACGTAGGTTGATTCAGTGTTCACAATGTGCATATTGAACTGGTTGCCATAGTAACTGAAAGTTAAGTCAACACTCACCCATGCTACTGGATTCCATTCTTGATGCTGTGTTGACTGTGTCCCCGAAGAGGCAATACCTGGGCATCTTCAGTCCCACAACTCCTGCCACACAGGGCCCTGCAAACATACATGGATACAGACAATGTATAGGTAATGCATATGGATGGATCTAGGGTAACCTGGATGGATAGGTGGATAGATAAATGGATGAATGAGGCTTTATTTTAAAAAAATGAAGTGGTGGGCATCATAAACTTTTTTTTGCAATTTTATTTCTGCTTATTCACAGAAAACTTTCTGGCAGCTCTGACTTTTTACAATTATCTGAAAGAAAGGGAGGATGCTTAAAGGCACACACTCATCAAATCCCGACTTTCAATAAAAACACCTTTCATTGCTAAAATTGAGTCTTATAAGTACACAAAGCTAGTTAAAAATTTTTTTTGTAAAGTGCACACTTTGTAAAGGATCTGTGAAATAGTGGTTTTAGGCCTTCTTCCTGGCCTGCCATTCAGCTGGCTCAGTTAATATGAATGACGTAGGGTTGGGTGGCCCCCCTCCTGCTCTCAAGCCCACAGTCATTGGCCATGCAATGATGCATGGCAATCATACCTGTGTTTTTTGGTCTCTGTGGTCATTGACTGTAAGCTGCTGCCATCTCTTGCATTTGATTAATTGCCATTTTGTTTATTTTTTGCCCAGCCTGACGTGGCACCTTGCTAATAATTCAATAGGGGTCGCTTTTAATTGTCCCATCTCTGAGGCCAAAGATCAAGAATTCATGAATATTTGCTTTATTGGACTTTTGGTGGCATTAATGTGTGAGTGACTGTGTCAATGTGTATAAAAAATAAGGTTTGATTTATAGATCAAATAAAAAAAGTGCATGACTGTGGCCCTTTAAACTTGGTAGGCTACCTACTATAGTGAACCCCTTTTCTCCTCGGACTACCCATTTTAATGTCTGCTACCCTCAACTAGCCTACAATTCCCTCAACTAACCTCATATTCCCTTAACTGCCCTTGTATTCCCTCAACTACCTTCGTATTCCCTGAACTACCCTCGCTTTCACTCAACTAAACCCGTCTTCCCCGGGTCAACTGCTCTAGGTCGGCTTCCCTGGGTCGGCTTCCCTCAACAAAACTGGACTTCCCTCAACTAAACTCCCTCTCCTCAACTATGCCCTCGTCTTCCCTCCACCAAACTCGCCTTCCCTCAACTAACCTCGGCTACCCCATCATAGAACAGCGATTACCCAGTGTGGGTGAGGCTGTATCCTGCCATGAGGCCTAAAGGGGCAGCCGCTACACCAACCGGGTTCGGGAGTCAGGAGTTTGGAGTCGGAGTCGTAATTTATGATATCTAAGGAGTCGGAGTCGCTTATCAGGAAGGCAAAGGAGTCAGGAGTTGGAGTCAGTTCAATTATTACCCAACTCCGAAGCCCTGCTTGTCAGATCGAAGAAGCTTCAGTCTTCAAAATCACAACTGACTAACAACAGTCTGGTGAACCTGAGAACTGCATGCTGCTGCCACCTGGCACAAAAGTTAATTTCCTATGCTACAGCATTGCTGTCCCAAGAAATAGTTCCAATTTCATTGCACATTCACAAAATTTCTATTCAACATTGATGCATACCAGAGTCAGACTCGGCAATCACATTCTCTAAGGAAGTAGACAAGGCCATCAGCACACCCAGAAACAGCCCCGGTGTCTTCCAGACAAAATTGTGTGTGTTATTCTGGTCGAAAGTATGTGGACGCTCGCAGGAGCTCGCTGAATAGCACACTTATTGTCTAGTCACTAGGTGGCAACACAAGACAGCATATGTTCTGATCTGTGGCAATGCAAGAGCAGTCCACTTGTAGACAGGACTAACATAATGGGATTGGGAGAGAGCATTGTAACAGGCTGCACAACAATGTTGACTTTTAATGCATCTGTTTGTTTTAGGTGAATGCACCTGTATTGTGCCCTTCGAACCTTGCTCTAGCTGGTGCTTGCAGCTTGCTCCTTCAGCTTGCTTACAAGTGCACCACACAGCTACTACTGCCAGTTATTACTGTTGCCAATTTGCTAAATCTTGCTAATTTACCTGTGTCCAACCAATGCTCACCTGTGTGCAGCTGTGCATTGCTCATCTTTGTGCATCGCACATTGTGCAACCATTCATGATTGGCTACTTGAGTGATGACCAGTCTGCATCTGTCTACAAGTGGACTGCTCTTGCATTGCCACTTCTTTTTTCAGCCTTGGCTGATTAGAACATATGCTGTCTTGTGTTGCCACCTACTGACTAATGTGCTTCTCCGCGAGCTTCTGCGAGCATCCACATCATTTCAGTCAGAGGAACTCACACAATTTTGTCTGGAAGAAACTGGGGCTGTTCCTGAGTGTGCTGATGGCCTTGTCTACTTCCTTAGAGAATGTGATTGCTGAGTCTGACTCTGGTATACATCAATGTTGAATAGAAATTTTGTGAATGTGCAATGAAATTGGAACTATTTCTTGGGACAGCAATGTAGCATACAAAATCAACTTTTGTGCCAGGTGGCAGCAGCATTCAGTTCTCATTTTCACCAGACTGAGTCAGCATTATACACTTAATGAAGCTTTTCAGGATAAGGGAACTAAGGTGACTACTAAGAATTTCCCCTTAAATGCTCATGTTATGATCTCTTTAATGCATTACATAATAATCACACTGCAGGTTTGCTCAAGAGAAACATTTGTTTCCACACATATATAATAAGATTATAAACAATTTCGCATAAAACGATTCGATTACCCCCTCTTAGTGACCTCCACTAAGCCTTAATGGACATAAGTTCTTAGTAACCAGCTAAGTTCCCTTATCCTGAAAAACTTCACTATATTGCGGACATCTGCGGTCATAATACGGTCAAGCAGGACGGTCCCGGTCAAACATCCCGTGACCGTATGCGGAGCGGGGCGGTCGCGGTCAGGCCTAAAGCATGTGGTGCAGGGCGGTCGTGGTCAGCCTTTTAGCAGTGCGGGGCGGTGTGGTCGCGTTCAAGTGTAGTCCATTGCAGGGCAGTCGTGTTTTTGGGTTGATTGCGTAGAGCTCTACTATAAACACACTAACTTTTGTTGCATATATACCTGAATGAAATTCACACCTTGTACTTTTTTTTTCATATAGGATACAACTTATAAAGCAACTGCATATGTATGAGGTGTCTTATTCCAGGAATTCGCCAACATTGTCCGTGATCTAGTTTGAAGCTAATTTATCATAAGTTCAACTTTGAGGTAACTAGTCTAGTTTACAGTCAACAAATGAATAACAGAGAATAATACAGGATGGGCAGGGATATGACCTCATAAGGAACACTTCAGTCCAATTCTGTAAGCACTTGAAATTCGTTGACTGTAACACCCTGTCTACAAGTTGACTGCTATTTGCTGCCACCTAGGGTGCAAAATTTGCGAGCTTCTGTGAGCAGTCAACAGAATTTCAATCTCTGGAAGAAACCAGGACAGTGTGGAAGAAACCAGGACAGTTCCATCATTTAGTGATGGTCTAGTTTATTTCCAAAAACTCTGTAAGTGTCTAATCTGACTTTTGTTGGCTTCAATTTTAAGCAGGCAGCAGCCTGGCAGCTTGTAAATACCAAAATAAGTTGTACATATTGGAACTCTTTTTATCATGGAGGATGTATACATTGTAGCTCACATATAATGCCCGTATAGAGGGGGCCACTTGTGGCATGGACAAGACATTTTGTTGAGTGTTACACAGCTTTTATGAAATTGTAAATTATATTGTTGTCATAGTTAATAAATCTCCATAAAGTAACAGAATAAATGCAATTGAGCATTTTTGATATCACAAAGCAAAAACATTGGCTTTGTATGGACACGTGAATTAGATCGAAAAAATTCTATCTCATTCAAGACAGCCAGAGGCTGTCTTGAGATAGAAGACATTGCATTGAGACTTTCCTGCATTTTCATGTTGCAACGGTTGTTCATTGACTCTTGTCCTATAAAAAATTCTGGCCCCCTATTGGCTGTAGCAGACGATTTCTGCTGTTGCAACACCTCGTACTGCATGCATATTTTACCATTTCCAAATTATTCAAATTCCCGATCCTCGATTGAAAACGTTGCAGCTATATTATTCTCATTTCCCGGAACAGAATCAACTCAGGTCAGTTCATATGGACTTTACTTGGAGGTTTCTGGGAAGTGGAGCCCAAAATGTCCCAAATTTTGCCCCAGACACTCAAGCAGAGGTGCGACAAATTCTGTGTCGCACAGTGCTGGATTCAGTCAATGGTTTGTGGGCTGACCAACAACTTCGTTGTTGTTGGTCAGTCTTTGTCGGACTACACGTGAATAAGTGAGAGAGCATTCTTTTTGGACACTTTTCTGACCACAATTTAACATGCACTAAATGGCATAAGTAGATTGGATACCATCAAACTTCTGATGAGTAAAATCGTCCCTTTCACAGGCAAAGTGTATGCTAAAGTTTCAAACTTTCTTTTTGTCTTATGATTTCCAAAACATCTTCATTCAAAGCAGTGGACTGGATCTTTGCCAGCAACCATGCTTTGAGAAAGTAGTTTGGCGTAGTAATATGGACAGCTGTTATGCGACCTGATCTTGTGGTCTGTCCAAAACAGATCAAATTATTGTTGACCCAATTCAATTTTCCATGGACTGTCAGCATTCTGCTGCCACTTGTCAGTCCCGAACAGAGACAGTGTAACACCTTTATAAACAAGTTACTTTCAAGTGGATTAAATAATTTTATGCAGTTCCTTCACCTGGCGCCGAACTACGAGTTGATTAAGAGGAAGCGACACAGTCTGAGCATCTACTGTGTCATTAATAATTCTCTTTGTCAGAGCAGGTAACATTAGCCAGTGTATATATATAGGCCTATGTGCAACTGTGCATCTAATAGCCTTCTATTATTTTCCTGATGTGTTCACTATTCTACCTGGGTGCACACATCGGTCATCCTGCAAGTGCATAATAATCTCTCGTTCACCTGTTTGTATCCAGTGGAAACCAAAGAACCAGCGATGATGAATTTGTCCACCTTTTGGCCCCTTTTAAAATTGCACTTAACTACCCTCATAATTTGTTGAAATTTGTTCCCGCCTGCTCTTATCAATGTTTTCAAGTGTAAATTGGAATGACTCCTCCCATGGAAATCTATTCATTAGCCAGCCAATTACATTTAGTTATTTCAAATTATTTGATCATTAATTTCCACAGATTAGGCCTGTCAATGTCAACCATTTTCATATACATTTCTTTCTGAGTCCATTTCAGTGGGTCCAACAGACTCCATCGAATCTGTCAGCATGTATAATCCTCGAGTTCCACTCGTATGCATCTATCGCCCACCTGTGGTATCCACAGCACGAATAACCCACATGTAGTATAAATCACCCACAAGTATGTGTCATAAATCACCCACATGTAGCATAAATTGTCCACATATAGCATATATCACTCACATATAGCATAAATCACCCACATGTAGCCTAACTCACCCACATGTAGCATAACTCACCGACATGTAGCATAACTCACCCGAATGTATGTAGCATAAATCACCAACATGTACACGTAGCATAAATCACCCACATGAAGCATAACTCACCCGTATGTATGTAAATCACCAACATGCATGCAGCATAAATCACCCACATGTAGCATAACTCACCCGCATGTAGGTATGTAGAACAAATCACCAACATGTACAAGTAGCATAAATCCCCTATTTGTAGCATAAATCACCCACATGTAGAGTTAATCACCCACATGTAGCTTAAATCACCCACAAGACAGTAGTGTAAATCACCCACATGTATCGTGTAAATCACCCACCTGTGTGCATGCCAATCCTGAGCTGCAGCTGCTTGTCCGCCATGTGGGGTATTTTGAAGTAGGACACCCCGCTCATGAGATGGAGGGACATGGAGGAGATCTCAGCCGCGTGTTGGTTGCCGTTCAGGATCGGCAGGCCGCTCACCACCATGTATGCATCCCCAATGGTCTCCACCTGCAAAGCAAGGGTGACAAGTAGAAATTAATAGATACGTGTAAAGTGGCGGATCCAGACACGATAGCCTAGGGGGGCCGGGACGTGTTTCGGCAGTCGTGGGCCCACATTATCGCAATTTTTCTTCAAAATGCTACAATTAATCTTGGTAGGCCCCCCTGTATCCGCCACTGATGCAGGCCTATTATCTATATAGAAGTCAGTCACCCCAGGTCTGATGATTGGGGGCTTGGAGCTTTACATCCTGTGTTTATGTATCAGGGAAGGCCAATAGGCTAATTAGGACAGGGGGAGAACAGGATGATTTAACCTGCCGCCTGAGTGATCCCTATACCATAGAGGTTGGCTCAGTGATAGCGTGCTGGGCTGTCAATCGCTGCATCCAGGGCTTGAATCTGGCTCTTTGTAAGGTACCTGGATCCATTTTGGACGGTAGTTTCAGTCATCCTTCGCCTCATTGCCGTGTCCTCCTTCTGTCCTAATTAGCCTTACAAGTGCATAAAAACATGACGCAAAGCTCCAGTCATCCATCCTCTCTAGGTCAACATTTTGTTTGAGTTTACCACATTAAACAGTGATCATGTTGGAGAAAGAATGCTTCTGAATTTTCAGTTGACTGTAAGATCAATGACGTATTCATATACAGAATAATGGCTGGCAGAAATTTGAACCTTTAGGCTAGAGATGTACTTTTATCTATATTCAGTATGATTGTCAGTGTTATTAGTATCATTCATTCATGCAAAAACGGTACAATTAAATCAATATTCTGAAATAATAACATATAAAAGAATAACATAATAATATTATTGTCAATAAAATGATTGTCATTCCTGATATGAATGGGCCCATGATTGTCTGCATTGTGTGAGTAGATCTATTCATTGTACATATAGGCCTACATCAAAAAGTCGTGACAGTGAAAAAACAAATTTTAAATCTAAAGCAGGACTAGCCTACTGTACGCGAATTATGTGTAAAATAAGATAACCGAAGAGGAGGCATTGATACAGTGTATATTATTTGGCTTCAAACATGTGTGTTGTGACCTGGTATGCTACAATGGTGACAATTATTCCATGGGCCTCCCTGTTATTTGCGAAAGGGACCGCAGCTGAGACAAAGGCAATCATCCATGGCATAGGCCTATATAATTCGTTTCACCACTTTGCCAGTCATGGCAGATAAATATGTATGTGAAAATAAATTAGAAATTAAAAAAAATCAAATGAAGAATATTTCTGATTAAGGGAAACAGGAATGTCATGTCTATCTATTAATTATATGAGCAAGAATGAATTCTTTCCGGCAGGTCCTCTTCCAACAATTTGTGATTTATGAATGCACCGGATGGATTAATCAGCATAAGAATGAATAAAATAATGAAAGAATGAATCAATTAGAAATAACTAAATTAATGGAAAAATGAAAGAATGAGTAAATGAATAAATAAAAGAATGAATGAATTAAAATTAATGTGAATGAATGAAAGGACGGTGGCATGAATGGATGAAGGAATGGATGAATGAATGGATTAATGAATTTTCGAAAAAAATTACTGAACGAATCAATCTAAAATAAAAAAATCAATTAATATCCAAACGCTTACCTTGTACACATCATACTTGTCAGTAATCTCGTCAAAAAGAGAATAGAGTTCGTTCAGAAGATTAACAACCTGAAAAGCAAAGATAGATGATATGTTTGTAATTCTCTTTAAAATGGGTTATTTTATTGCTTCTGTTTGATCACAACTGCAGGACAGGTTCAATAGGAGCACGATTCATTATTAGGCCTCTTTACTCGTGAGCTGGGTTTTGGGTTTTAGCTTTAAATCTTTTGGTTGCCGATGAGTTCGTGAACCAATCAGATTAAGCTGAAATATTTCATGAAGTATTGTAGCAAAGAAGACTCCAGGTTCTCAACAGTGCGGTGTTGCTAGAAGAAAGTAAGGAAATAAAAACGGGGGATATTTTGCCACTGCACTGAGTAAATCCCAAAACATCGTCAACATGGAAATGTTTGCGAGATGTGTGGCATCTACCTTACAGAACTCGTTCAAAACTATATTGCTCTGACCGACTCGCGGTGTTCTTGTAACATGTTGTGCTTGTTTTTCTTTTGGTTTCTTCAATTCTTTTATTTCTATTTTTCGTTCTATTTTGTTTTGTCTTTCCTCTCGAAGAGTTGTTGCAGACAAGAGCAAACACAAGAAAAGACAAAGAGAGTCTGATGAGAGTTTTTTTGCAGAATAATCTATAGTTTACCTGAAGCGGTGTGCTTGCCGCAGCCAACTTGGTGAATCCCACGATGTCTGAGAAATAGATGGTCACAGATTCGAAAGTCTCCGGCTCTACCTGGTTGCCAAGCTTCAACTGGTCTGCCACGCTCCTGCAGAAATAATAGATTTTCATGACATGACATCTGTTAAATCCTGTAGATTTGATAAGAGTATGCCTTTACATCATCATTGTATGGCCAAATTATGTTAATATTTTAAAAATTGATCTACATGCATTCTCACGTGGTCATCGGATCACTTCGAGCTGGCTCTGCCAGTGAGCCTCTGACCTGGATGGCTGCAATAACTGTGGTTTTAGAGCTGAAGTTTAATTGGTTGCGTACGAATCACGTCGCACAATCAATGGGGCTGTTACAATTGGACCCCCCCCCTCCCCCTTTCAGTGTCAGATGTTGTTTGATGATCTCTCTGTTGTTTTAATTTTCCATATTTAACTTAAATATGTGAGTCAACATACTTGTGTTAGGGATTAAGAACTCATTTTCGAGAATCTGTGAACTTTATAAATTATCTATCTATCTATCTATCTATCTATCTATCTATCTATCTATCTATCTATCTATCTATCTATCTATATCTATCTATCTATCTATCTATCTATCTATCTATCTATCTATCTATCTATCTATCTATCTATCTATATCTATCTATCTATCTATCTATCTATCTATCTATCTATCTATCTATCTATCTGTCTAGCTGTCTGTCTGTCTATCCTTCTGTGTATATCTATCTATCTGTCTGTCTATCTGGACGGCTGTTTCAGTCATCCTTCACCTCATTGCCATGTCCTCCTCCTGTCCTAATTACAAATACAGGATGTAGACTCCCAATCATCCATCCATCCATCTGTCTGGGAAAACTGTTCAACCTTTAATGCATGGCTTCATTTGATACTTTTCATCAGAAGTGCTGGTTATCCATGTCTTTATCTATATATATCTCTGATTATCTATCAATCTGCCAGTCTAGCTATCTGTATAGTTGTCTGTCTGTACAAACTATTCTACCAATCCAAAGGTGCACTGGGTACTTTCAAGTGCTTGAAACTGTGCTCAATAGTACTCTTGAATATGACAAATCTGACGATAAATATATATGATCCCCTGTCATATTCTGATGGTGTGAATAAGCCAATTTACTCCAGTCCTAACTCCTTATAAGTAATGAGATTCTGCACAGAAATGCGTTTTGGACATGTCAAACTTGGACAAAGTCAATCACTGTCCAAGAGGCTGTCTTGAGAAGTTTTAAACTACCAATCAGATCAGAGTTAAATGAAGGGATTATCATGATTGACAGCTGAACCATGAACTTGTCTACAGTTTTAGAGTTTGTTTTTAGTACAATTTTCACTGATTTCACAGTTTGTGGACTTTAATATATATGACAGTTTCTTGTTTTTATTTTGTATGTTTTGCTTCATTGTTCGCCACACATTGTTTGTAATAAATTTAAGCAGGTTAAGTCATTGATATGAAAGCTGCGTTCTAATTGGTTGAGTCACCAGAGGGCATTGCAGTTCTTTATTGGACCTGTGCCACAGGAAAATCCACCAAAAATGTCAGAGGCTCACTGCACAAGCAGTTCGCAGAGAGCCGATGACTACGGGAGAATGATCTACATGTGACTGTGAGTCATACAATTACATAGCATGTGTCCCTGGCTAAAAAACCAAAATTTGTTGAATAAAGGTGGCATGAAGCCTCAAATCTTTTGCTAAAACACCCAAATGCTGATATCCCATTTTTAGCTTGCATGAAGTCGTAAGTCTTCTACATAGCCAAAATGCCAATATCTGGATATTTTTTAGTATCTCACAATCTGTAACTCTTTGAGAAATAAAGATAAGAATCATGAGATGGTGCCAAAATAAAGCTAACGAGATAGGGTTTAATGGCTTTATTACAGATCTCATATATAATGAGTGCGCCATGTTCCATGTGAATATAATAATTATGCAGAGATGATGTCAGTATCTCAATACTGACATCATAATCTGGGCATTCCCTGTGAGCATTTGAGACCACAGCTCAAGTGTTATTCCAACTCCTGATAACAAATCGGGCTTACTGGCTTAGTGTGAACAACAACTGATTGATCTGTTTTCATATGTGTAATTGTGCAATGTGCATGATGGTTTATTCAGTTGGAGCATGTTGGTGGGACTAAAGACTTTCAGGCGTTTTCATTTCAAAACATCAAACAGAATGATCAGTGCTGACCAACATTTTAGCCGCTGAGTTCCTTGTGTATTTATAATTATCTGATCAGGGAAGGCCACAAGTAACACGGCTGAAACTGTGAATATAACACAGTGGCATCATTGTGATCATACTGACATCACATGTGCGCTGCGGCATTGGAAAGAACATCATAAACATGGCACAACGATAGTAGATCTGCAATAATACTCCCTTACCATGTTGCACAACAAATGTGACAGCACACAAGTTTTACCTTGGAAGAATGTTGTAGAGTAAGTTCTCCACCTTCTTCTTCTCCTCGTGCAATTCCCTTGTTCTCTCGGCCACCAACTCCTCCAAGTGCTCTGCGTGTTGTTCCAACATTTTGATCATGTTGTCTATGACATTTATGCTCCTGAAATGTCAAATATGTCATTATACAATGTGTTTGTTCAAACTTAGTTGTCAAGTTCTTTAGCTTCAGTCTGAAACCTTGTATAATGTATATTGCAAAATTCAAAACACGTAGTTATTGAAATAGTCTTCAATTATATCTTTGTCTTTCTCCAACCATGTTGTCAGACCAATTTTTTTTTTATCAAAAAGCAATTTTTTTAGAAAGGTTCATCAGTTTACATGGAAAATAATCTAATAAGCAATACCAAAGACCACCTCCCCTTCAGGGAAATAGATAGTCGACAGGCTTATACATAGATGTGATAAAATTACAGGCATACATTTCACTCTTAAAACAATCTGCAAGATAGTCATCCAATCTTTGGCACTATATGGAGCGACAGGTTATTAGCTTTCAACTTTACAGCGATTTTCTGCTATACCTGTAGCAGAGGCAAAGATAACTATGAAAACCAGTAGCTATTTTATGCTTATACTACATTCTCCCAAAATGTTTCTTGGAAACGAAAATCCAAAAATAAAAGCTGTAGGCTTATATCATGTGCAAATGAAAGTTCTGAGAGTAGGCTAATGGATTTGCTCGAGATTTTAATTACAGTCCTCGTCATATTTACGTGGAATCTCAAGTTCTTTTCTATGCTGTTGAACCCTGATGTCAGAGATGACTCTATTCTGGCATTGCAATATATGTTAATTAACTTCAAGCTGTGATGTCACTTTAAACTAGGTCAGATGCCCCGCCTTCTAGCCAATGTGAATCTACCAAACTGAGCATCACACTTTCAACTCAGTGTCAGAGTTAGCATTTTATCAGGGATAGCCCCTACAACCACATCATCACAGCTTGATAACCCATTGGTTGACAGTAAATCATGTGTCACAGTTCAAACATTGATATATTGAAGGAAGCATACATTTGTGATCCCAATGATCTATCACAGGGAATAACCATCTTATCCTACCAAATGGTAGCTTCATGCGCATTCACAGTAGACAACTGTTAGGCCTATAATCCCCACAGAGTTGTTTGATTAATCTACAAACTTGCTAATTTTCAACTTCAAACTTTGACGGAACTTGCTATAAACAAAAGGCTTCGACAATTTGTTTGTAAACACATGGATTATGTGATGTATATTTGTTCTGGCAGCCCATTTGCTGAGAGGCTGTGATGTCAAACTTGCTTGGGTTTTCCCAGACCCAATTTTTTTCACTCTGACTCTGAGTTGCTACTGTGATGCTCAGTTTGGTGGATTCACATTGACCCAGTTTAAAGTGACATCACAGCTTGTAGTTAATTTACATATATTGCAATGCTTGAATAGAGTCATCTCTGACATCACAGTTCAACAGCACAGAAAGGAACTTGAGATTCCACATAAATATGACGAGGACTGTGTGATTTTTTTAGAAATTATTTTAAGCTAACATTTAAATTGAGGCCAACGCAATATCTTACTTTTTAGGAAGAAGAATTAACTTGTTTAACCTCATGTGGATTTTTTTTCTACCTTTGGATCACCTGTTGTTCTTGTCATAATGATGTTGCAAGAATGCTCTATAATAAGTGTAGGCTTACTGTTTTTGCAATGAACTGCCATCAAAGATCATTTTTCCTGCTGTGACACGTAACTGCATACATTAGCTAGTCAAAAGAGGTGCAGTTACTCATCAGTTACTCCTTTATGGACAGTTGACAGGTAAAACCAGGAGTACATGTGGGATTGGGCTACGTAAATGACAAGTGTATGCTTGCCAAAAAATTGATCTTGTACACAAAAGAAAAGCTGTGTTCAATAAGGGAACAACTTCAATAGCAAGCCACTGGCAAGAGCTTCTTCGACTCGCAGATAAACCGTATACTGCTTATTTTTGGGCTCAGATGTTTGGAGGTGATCTCTTATCATTGCCCATGCTCCATGCCTACACTCTAAAAAATGTCGGGACAAAATTGGTTTTTTAGATTCAAAATGGTTTTTTGAAAAACCAAATTTCAATGCAAAACCAAAATGGATTTTTAAAAAAATCCATTTTGGTTTTTTGCATTGAAATTTGGTTTTTCAAAAAACCATTTTGAATCTAAAAAACCAATTTTGTCTGGAATTTTTTAGAGTGTACCATTTCATAATCCCTAACATATCTCAGGAAATGTCAATTTCCAGCAACCTGAAACTTGTACAATATTCGTTTTTATTTTATTTTATTTTTTAACAGTAACTTCATTAGTTAAGAGTGAATAAAGATTTTGCAATGAAATTATTTGTTTGTGTAGCATACAATAATATCAGAGCGTTTAAGAATTATTTCAGTATTGGGGATTTTGCCGAAGAGGGCATATTACTATCACGTCATAGAAACGGACGTATGTGGCTGCAAGGATTTACATTGAAATTGAAACTATTCTCACAAATAAATAATTCAAACTGAATTATTTTTTTTTTTTAAGTTGACAGATTTACCTCAAGCGGTACTGCGAATTGCTGCATTTCAGGTTGTTTTTGTGAAATGTAGAATGAAAGGGCACTTTCTGGCAGCGAAAATCTCTGTCAGTGGTGGGGATTTTGCAGGGGCTGGTGCAATTCCCCACCACTTTAATGCTTAAAAAATAGCCTGATACATATGATGCTGATGACTGATGATGTGCAGAATAACAAAATAAATGCATTTTTTTAAACACAGCAATGCCTCATCCTCTACATATGAAATAACTCCTCTCTCAATTTTACTCTTCCGAATTTTGAGTGTTGATGAAGATGATAAGGATGTAACTAATTATAGCTCACTTTCCGCCATTGATGTCCTTGATGAGGGTGAGGGCTTTGTTGAAGCTGGGTCTCTTGTCAGGGTCCTCATCCCAGCAGGCGTGCATCAGGGCGTGCCACTTCTTGTCGCAGAGTTCTGCCTGGATCTTGGGTCTGTAAGGCGGGTTTTCTCCACTTCGCACTCTCTTCAAGATTTCTACAACAACAAACATTTTGAGATAAAGATACCATGCTTTGCTTGACTTATGTTGTGCTGGTATAGGCCTACCCCGGATCAGCCGGGGACCAGTCAAATCTCCATTTTCCTAAATCTCCTTTTCGGAAATCTACTTTTCACAAAATCTCTTCTCATTGCTTTACAATACTCCTCAGAGAGGCTGTCTTTATTTCATCTTTCGGAGCTTTAACAAAGTGTACAATACCGCCAGATAAAATATCAATATTCTCTTTCCATCTTTATCACAATGTAATAGTTGTTTTCATCATTATCTCAGCACTTTTTTCTTTCTATAAACAACCACCCATCTTTTTGGCTGACTTAAACTTTCTTAATAGTGTTGTTTTTTTTTTCTTAGCTAAGGAAACCTTAAGATTACAAAACAAAAACTGTCCTACATTAAAAAAAAAGAAATTTCCTGAGTATGATTATATTGCACCAAACGATATGAGGAGAATTTCAAAGAAGTCCGCGTACACTCGGTTCAGGAAAGGACTTTTTTGCACTTGGCAGCCTCTTTTTTCTGTTCTCAAAGAAACTAAAAAGGTGATTTGTTATATATTTATATTCTGGTATGGCCGTTTCATAGAGAAATACACAAATAGACAACAGACAACATTTTTTTAAAGTCAAAATGTGAAAAGAAAGCAAAAAGATGATTTGACAAATGCATGCAATCTGAAGATTGATACTCCATGTCAAATGGAGGAGTAAATAATGATGGATTATGATGTTGATGATTTTTACTTTCAACGAAGGTAGTTCGTGGAAGGTATTGTAATCACATGGTTAAAATGATGTCTGTTCCCCGCAAAAAAAAGTCCTGTGCAACATTATTTAGCAGCGTGCTCTTACTGAAGAAATTTTTCCAAAACTTATGACCATATCCGTGGATGCCCCAGCTTACCAATCTCATTCAAACTTAGCATACAGCCTCTCCTGAATTTCAAATCACGATGGTAAACTTTTGGTGCCCCACTATTAGTATTACAATACAAATTAATAAAGAAAACAAATAGGCTTCTTTTCACTGGGTCAAAGGTCAGTTCAATTTGCATGCAGCCTGTTTACAGTGCGCTTGGCCATGTGGCTGCCTTGTGCATTCATCCGTGAGAGTCTGGATCCACTTTGGGTCTACTGCTATATTTTAAGGAGAGCAGCTGCCCCCTGCCAGGCAAGCTTATATTATGTTGACATTTCGCGCTGCTTAAAGTGCTTGCACGTTATTTTTTAACTTCAAATGAAGTAAGAAACATCCCAAAATTAGCTATTTCTGATCTGTAAAGCAGCAACACTAATGACAAAATATGGTGCAAAGGACGCTAATGGTTGGTTCAATTACTCCTGAGCCTCTCATTAGTGGATGCAGTTGCATATAATTTTGTTGCTAATAAGCGCAAACATTATTTAAAAAAATTTAAGATATTTTACTTGTTTTTATATATGTATAGTATACTGTGCCTAGCAAACTTACTGAAGTGGTATACTGCTGCAACAGGGCAAATAAATTGTGTCTTCCAAAATGCTTGTGCAGCAAGCTTGCCAATGACTAGGGTCACTTCCATTGGGATTTTTAAGGTGATGACACCAAAGCTGCCATTAGTATCACACATAGTTTATTAACACTATGTTTGTTAATGACATGTGACGATAATGACAATTGAGAACAAATATTTCTGTGATCCAGTGAATACATTATATAATGCCAATCTTGACTTACATAAAGACTTGTGTACAGTGTAGGCCTACACCAAGGCAAAGTTCCACAGTGGTTTTTGTCCAGATCTACATTGCCAAATCAAGATAAGACAACTGACATGCTGCTATAAATAGTGTAATTATCGATATTCCGTGCAATTTATGGACTTGCAGATGATTCAGTAAGCTTTTATGGTTCCTAAAGGTCATCAAAATTAAAGTGGTATAAAACATGTTTATTGGTTGATTTTTTTTATGAGAAACATCACTGGGTGTGATGTTAATGACGTGACATGGAAGACAAAGACTCAAGAGCTCCCTGCTCCTGGGCAACAAATTAACAATATTAGTGAAGCCATTGGTTTTGGAATATGAAAGGGTGTTGGTCAAGGTCCAATTTGAGGTATAAATGAGGTGGGTTAAGGTAATAAGTAAAATTATTTGAGGGTGATTTATCAAGGAAAATGCTAGTGGAGATGGGCCATTTTAAGGGCGGTAGAGCACTTTCATTCAATGTTTGGAAGGGATAATAGTTATCAGCCACACATTTCCTGTGCACTATTTTTTGCTGATATGTTGCTCTAAAACAAACGACCTCCATGAACCTTGTACATTGTATATGTACGATAGTATGCATTAATGTCCGCGTGAATTGCTGTTAGACGCTGGAGTCAAGAATTTTAGGTTTACCAAATTTTGACCTATTACCGGATCTATTGGATTTTAAGTCACTCCGAAGAGGAGGTTTGCCTAAAAGAGGCAGGACTTCAGAAAGAAGAATAAGACTTAGCAAGGTACAGACCTGTTGGATCCAAGTTGGCCGCTGACATGGAGGCATAGGGCAGGTCCTTCAGCACAATCTCCTGGGCGATAATAGCGAAAGAGTAGATGTCGCCCTTCTGGGTGCCACATGGGGGTCTGGTGCCATCAGGCATGCGCAACAGCTCTGGAGCAGTCCACAAGAGACCTGCAAGACAACAATTTTTAACATTCATTAACATATTTGACCAGGGTATTACATAGATGCTTCAATATTTTTGTCTTTTTTAAATTTTTTACACAATAAGAAAGCGGGAGATTAATTTACTAAGATTAACCTGAAGTCTGCTGTTCCTCCGAATGGCCCTTGTGTCCAGCCTTGAAAAGAGTCAGTCCGTAATCCGTGACCTTGCAGGTCCAGCGACTGTCCACGACACAGTTAGAACTGGTCAGGTGGCCATGAGAAATCAAGGGGCTTTGGTGCAGGTATACCATGCCCTGAAATGGTGGGAAAAAGAGAAGGTTTGGAATGATTAAGTTGTTCTGTTGAGTGACTAAAAAGGGCACACAACACAAAGTCACAAACAGCCTAGACTACATAGAATGAGAATGACTTTATTTGGTCTTGAGTTTTACAATAAAATTAAACATTAATGTGACAGATGGTTATTCAAGACCAGGACCAAGTTTAAGAAAAGTCTTTGTCATTATCGTACTGAGGAAGTCACTATAATAGGCACATCTAATTTCCCAAAGACCTATCACAGCTTCGAAATTATTTGTTACAAAATGAAGACCAATTTGGGGTAATCATTTTCTTGTTATAAAACACATTATCTTTGGGTATGCCTTCCTCAAGTGAAGCAGCTGCAATCATCTCGCACAAGGCAGTTGTGCAACAGTTTTACCTTGCCGCAACACAATGACGTTCCATGAAAAGTAATATTGGACTATATATAGAATGTAAGTAATGCTGAAAATGTAATACTAGAAATATTTTATGAAGAGCAATATGATGTAATGAAGGAAGGACAAGCACAAAGGACGTTTGTATTATGGAGACTTTGGAGAGAGAGAGAGAGAAAAAATTGCAATTGGTATAAGAAAGCAGTTGGGCCCCAGAAGGAATGTGTGAAAAAGCAAACATGTCAGGCAGTTGGTTAGAGAAGTGAAGATAGCATTTATGATATATGCACATATACAGGCCTACATGTGCAAGGAAATACTAAGATACTAGCCACAACCCAAAGTGTGATTTGGCTAATAACATGTTTTCCTTCCCAGAAACTCCACTAATTTGCAATCATGAATTTGTACTAAATTTGAGCCGCGCCTTATACATACTTTTAACCATTCCCAAATCACATACACGTGCATATCCCTTGAATTGTTTTGACATAAATATGTCATAACTTATTAAAAAAGGTGATGTGAGTCTTATCGGATAAACACATTTCCAATCTAACCTCCAAAACTCATTTTCCTAGAATTGTTTTCGACAGTTTAAATATGTAATTCACTATACCTTGGCGATATCCGAAGCCAGTGAAATCTTGAAGTCCCACGTGAGGTTGATATTCTCATTTAGGAGCACATCCTAGAAAAAATAAATCGTGCAGTGTAAGAAGAAAAGATTGAGCAATATTATACCTGTTCTTATCCAAAGTAATTGGACAACTTTAATTTGCAATCGAGCATGAGTCCTAGCTTAGTTGAAAAACAGACCTATACATTGCAGGCCTATAATCGTTACTTCTGCAGTAGTTCCAAGTATCACAAAATATCTCATTGATTGTTATGACATTGTGTGTCTTTTATGATAATAATTTAAACTTCAGAGCTAGCTCCTATAGATATAGTCTTTCTTTTATTCCACAGTTGTTATTTGATGCTGCAAAAACATAATTTTCGACGTATCAAAATTTCGACCTAATTTCTCAAGGTAATGAGAAAATTGATCCTACAAAACTGTTTCTAGTTAATATTTTGAAGCATTTTGGAGGCTTAATTACAAAATATTGCAATAATTCCTCAATTTAATCATATTATGTTTCGTTAATAATCATGTCTTTTATTTTTTCTAGAACCAAGTGCCAAGCCGTTGTTGGAGAAAATCACGTGTTTCCAGGGCGTGACAAAAGGTTAAAAAAATTGGAAAATAGTAAGATTTACTGTCACTCTCCTTCTTCTGTAACAGTTGCCTTTTTTCTTTTGTCCATATAATCATGCCTTAGCTCATTATAAGCTTGGAAATCCATTTAAAAATTGAAATAGCAACAATGGCAGTGCTTGAACACCAAGTAAAGCTCTGAATGTGTTAAAGAAGTGAGTCAAAGAACCATTATACGATGTTACACAATTTTTTATTTCACATCACATACAATTGAGCAATAAATTATTCGCATCACATACAATTGAGCAATACATTATCTACAAAATGATATTATTGATTATATTTATAAATACTACAACAATATTAATTCAGAGGTCATCTGTACTGTCCAGCTGGTCTGTTGAGAGATCATAAGGCTCTTCCAGATTGTTGAGACCACAGTCTACGATTCGCACTTCCTTCTTGGGGACTGCAGTGTTGGGATCAGAAGGGACCTCTCCAAGAACATCAATGACCTTGAACCCTTTGATGACCTTGGCGAATACCACATGCTTGTTGTCCAACCAGCGAGCTTTGGTCATCAGGATGTAGAACTGGGAGTTGTTGGTGTCAGGTCCATGGTTGGCCATGGCCACCCATCCGGCACTTCTGTGGCTCAGGATGAAGTCCTCATCGTTGAATCGTTCTCCGAAGATGCTCCTGCCTCCAGACCCGTCTCCTACAGTGATGTCACCCATCTGGAGCACAAAGTCAGGCACGATGCGGTGGATCTTGGAGTCCTTGTAGGTCAGCTTCACTCCTCCTCTCTTGTAGCCCTTGGTGATGGCAGCGAAGTTCATCACGGACATAGGAGCAGTTTCTCCAAAGAGAGCCAGAGTGAACCTTCCTCTGTAGTCCTCCCCTGGGCCGTCCAAGTCCTTCACCTCCACATCAAACCAGGCTTCTTCTGTGACTGTGAAGTTCCCACAATTAGCCAAAGAAATGGCACTGAAGGCTACAGCAATGATGAACAGCATTTTGGTGAAGTACAGTAGCAATGGTTGAGTGTATGAATGATTTGTCCTCTGGCTACAAATGTGTGTATCTCAAAAGTGACTGATAAAATGCCTGCTGGTCTTCCAAGGTGTGGAATGAACTCCAGTTGGTAGCTGACTGACCACCTTTGGACATTCCTTCTTATATACAACATTTTCATGACACGTTTTAAAAAGTCTCTTTGCCTCACACCTGTTAGGCACTTCAACTTACAAAAGCACAATGTAACTGTCATTGCTTTCGTGTGCATTTTGAAGTTGCCATTCACTGTTAGTTACACGTGTCCACGAAACAGCATGCAAATCTATGACATCATAACTGGAAGGTACTCTAAACAACAATGGGGTATCTTAATTATATCCTTATTGTTTTCACGAGGACGCTCCATGTGGGCATACCTCCGCGGGGGTTTCGGTAATAAAGGTTTATACAAATTATTGATTGTTGCAATTTTAAGAGGGAGAGGAGGGCAATTGAGGGGGCACTGTCCTTCTTCAATATGAATAGTCCTTTTACCTTTATATCTTCTGCAGCCACGCGTCAACAGAACTGTTGTTTGACTGCATGTGCAGGCAGTGTGCTGCCAGCCAAGTATATGGTAAGTTCTTAGTTATTAATTTCTTGACTTGGAAATTCACATTTTAACAAAAGCCATTATTTTCTTTTAAAAAGGGAAGTTCGTCTATATGGGTTTCCAACCATTTATATATATATATTATATATAGATTTATAATCTCTTTTGTTTCACTCTAGCATGGGTTTACTGAATTCGACAAAGCCTAACTTCAGTGTGAGTGTAACTATAATGAGAAATTTCAATCCAAATTTGAAAGAAATATAGCCAATTTATGTTATTTTACCTGTAGACTTCCTTTCTGGGCATACAACATGAGGATGCTGACATTTGGGGCCTCCACACATGCGCCTATGAAGGGGTTGATGTTCTCATGCAGCATGTCTCTGATCTGCAACATAAAGCAAATGTATCAGACGTTCACTAAAGATTATTGCAATGCCATCATTTTTGTGCATGATACAATTTTTTGTTTCGTCTTGAAGTAATATAAGGACATAATAAGGCTGTCCCTTAGCAAAAATGTCAAAAGTGCACAGTCTTTTACTTGCCTCTTAATTAATGATTATATTACTCTAGATACAAGAACTTTATTTTTCATTACAGCCGATCCATTAGTTATGCAAAAAAAGAGGACTAGTTCATTGTGAAAAGGGCAGTTTGTGACTCATGATAACCACACTTCATCATCATACATTTTACATGGGAGACATACAGGCTGTTTCATAAGGCATGATCAAGAGAAGGCCATGGATTTGATTCATAACTGGTTTTAGTAAAAAAAAATCGGATGCATAATCCTTTCTTTTGCCGTCACCAACAAGCGGATACGTCTCCTTAAATCAAATGAACATTGAAGGTATTGTGTATGATCATGACAAATCATCAGCATGATGACACATGAAGTGCCATTTTCACAGTGCAACAATCCACTATTTTTGCATATCAAATTTACAGACTGTAAATGCATGCATGCATACAATGATTTTCTATGTACATTTACATGATAAACAGATGGGCAACTTCGCTTCCATTCAAACTACAGGTGTACTATCACACCTTCATTTACATTTACCTCAATGTAAAAAAATATAAGATGGATTAAAATCTATTTAAGGAGTGTAAATACATGCTAGGCCTATAAAAGTTCAGGTATTGAGACATGCAGGTAGACAATCCATCTGAGTCCAACATCTAAATAAGGAAGCAGGGATGATGACAGGATATCATCACTTCGGCTGGAACACAAGCAAATTTTAGGCTGACAGACTTCAGGAATATCCTCTACATCTTATAGTCGACGAATGAAGAGTACATGAAACATTCTGCTGCTAGTGGACATCAATGACCTCACAAGACGCCCTGTCCATTGCATTGAAATGAACTGCCAATTTGTCATTGAGTAACTTGTGTCCTCATTGATACTCAGTTGGTGACTTGTTTTGATAGCATCGAAATTATATGATATGACCTCACAAATTGCTTATGAGTCAGAGAAAATAACTTGATATTTGACCTCACAAGGAACATTCAGTCCAATTCTGCAAGCTCTTGATATTCGTCGCCTATAACATTAACAGTGACTTTTAACACAGAACTTAGATACTTTTTTGTACCTGTTTCATCTCCATGAGAATTCTCCTGTCGTGGATGTCAATTGAAGGTATGTCCAACTTCTTGATGGCCACAGTTTTGCCCTGGACAAAGTTTTAAAAAATAATAAAATTACATTGAAGCTAATCAGCAAGTGGGACAGTAAAAGTTGAAAAAAAAACCAAATGTACTTGATGTATAATTTGTTGAGGCGCATGATTACATCGAATAACACTAATTTGAATACATTAAAAACGCATATCAAGTCAAAATTCAGTGTGTAGTTAATATAGGTCTCTTTCTCACCTTATACAAACCAATCTCTGCAAAAACTTGTTTTTCGTCCACCCCGCTGGCACTTCCAGTCTTGGAAGAAGCTAGAGTGACTCTACTTGCCAAAATCTGAAAAATTGAAAAACTCGAATTTGCCAATTCTATCAGTTTTATACTACTATTGCATATTAATAAAAATGAACAGTAGTTACAGTACAAAAAAAATAAGTTCCTATTTACAAAAACTTGAATATCTTTTCTGATTTCTTTGACAGTTGGCCAGTTTGTGTGTCTATGATTTGTAGCTTGATTACTCCATTTTTGTCTCATTTTGCTAGCAGACCCTGACACACCCCTCTCATAAAACATTTGAAGTTACCCCATACCCAAAAATTGTTTTATCAAAAGGTGCTCAAACTCCACTCAAATGATTTATAATGTCACTCAAGGAAAATAAACAGCAAACAATTTTCAAAAGAATTCCTCAGTTGTATAATGAATATGATTGAGTAACAAATTTTCTTTTAAAAGTGGCTTGATTAAGCATATCCAGCTGGTGGCTCCCCGAATGGTTAAATTCGTCATATATGTTGGAAAAGCCACAGATTTTTTAAAACAGGGGTAGGCCCATCTGAAGGCTGCTGGCTCAGTCAGGAGTAATGCCACAAAGCTACAAATCCACACATTCAGGGTCGATATATATACAGGCCTATAGATAACCCAACGAACTGTCATAAAAATCAGAGGAGGAATCTGTGAGATGTTAAAGGAGGGTTATTTTTTGTTGAACTATAGATACAGGTCATGTTTGTAACGTTCATCTGTGGAACTACACTCTAAGAACGAAAAGATTATAGAACAACCAAATAAGGTGCTTCGCCTTGTCACAAATACAGCTCCCCATAGGGTGCCTGGAAGCACCTTTTCATAGGGTGCTTGGGAAGCACCCTAGGTCAAAGAACCCTGGGGAGTTTACAAGAACCCTACAGGGTTCTTCAGTGTAGATTGGTTTGTAGAACCTTTGAGGGTTCATGACATGACCAAATTTAGGGTGGAAAGGAGCCTCTTGCAAGGATGCTTATAAACCTCAAAAGGTGGATAACTTTTGATAGCTTTCATTCAGTTTTGTGGGTGTTATGTAACAGTGAGACAATTTCACTGGTTTCCAAATTGGGTCCTGCTGGTCATCAGTCTGAAGATTACAACTCCTCAGATAACTGATGACCATAGTGAGAGGGAAGCAAAGGAGGTTGTCTTCACCTTCTCAGCATTTCATAATTGAATGCTCGTGTAAGTTGGAATTTCTGTATATCTACAAATTCTGCTTGCTTTATTGTGGTCAAAATGTGTCTGATGTTCAGAGGACTGAAATAATTACACATGAGCTTTAAACCACATGCATTGTAATTGAAAATGTTCTTTCAAGAGTGTAGTATATATTCAAATAAACATTAAGATACTTTTTTTTTTATATAATATTAAAATTATGTAAAAACACATTTTATGAGTTCACGTCTGTTATAGGTGGGGCCACATACATAACAATTGAGAATTTATCGCAAAAAGCTTTGCATTATAGATGACGCCACTTGTCCCTTGTAAGAAAATATCACAAGCTAGTTCATGAAAGACCCATCGTGATGTAGATTAACCCAATTACTTTACTTACCTTATTAAACAATCCCTATAAAGCTGTGCAATAAACCTAAACAGTATATTATAACCAATTAGGTAATCTTATTTGCTGTAGGTGAGACTTCCTGAGTCAGACAAAGAAATTGCTGTTTGCTCAACCAAGTCAAAATTCCTGATTCAGATTTGTTTAAAGATGCTGAGTTTCTTAGGATTACAGTAGCATGGGTTGCCTATTGCACTGAGGCTGGTGAATAGTACATTTACCACTCTTGGTCTTGATTTTCTGAACTGCTGGTAAATCAGTGTGGCATCTGGTTTCTGGCGGTTCCTCAATTAATGTAGCATTGCCCGCTTGACAAGTCAGTCCGCTGTACAGGCAGGTGAGAGTAGACAGGCTATGGTTGCAGATGGTGAATTTTAAGGTGAATGGGTATCAAATTGGAAACTGGGACAGCTGCGGTGAGCTGCCTATTACGTTTGTGTTCAGTATAAATGCCCACCAATTAATAAACAGATGTGAAAGAGAGCAGCTCATGGTGTTAATATTGCAGTCATTGCGTTGAAGCTGGTGTGGTCACACTTACCAGGATATGCGACTGGAGGCAGGTCAGCAAAGTCAGTGGTGTATTTAGGGGGTATGGCCTTCCCATAAGGCCTGAAGTTGACATGGAGGAGATAGGAAAAACCCTGAGTGCTGCCCATTCACCTCATGTAATGCTTCCTCTCTGCCCCCCCCCCCCAGGCCATTTCTATGTATGCCCTGGGTCACCACCCTCGCCTTCCAACAGCAGACCAGCTGGTCAGTTAGGCACTGCCAGGCATTTTTATGCAATTATCCAGCTACCCTATTATTTCGTAATTTTCCATATCCAGTTTCAGAAACCGTGGAAGGATGGTGAAGCACCCCATGCACTTTGCAATGTGTGATGCACCTCTAGATGTGATGCACCCTGTAATGTGTGATGCACCTTTTTTTCATGCACCCCTTGTTTGAAGCACCAAAACGATGATGATGAACCTTGTGCACCCCAAAGGTTTTTACATTCACCTTGCAGGTGTTTTGCTCCACCCCTCGCACCTTTTTTTCTTAGAGTGTAGTCTTTTTGGAACCAGTCTTTTTGGAACAAGGGAGTGCTCGGTAGAGCAATTTCCTTCCCGATATATAATATGTTACAGTTTCTTGGAACAACCAGCTACATGTTTCTGTAGCACAGCATAATACTGATAAAGACCTTTATGGAATTCGATGCAAAAAGCAAAAAAAAAAAAGAGAGATTGTTGTCATATTCATAACTCCTTATCAATGAAGACAAAGAAAGATGATATTCACCAAGAAAGCCTGCAAGAAAGCTATGAAAGTCAGGTGTGTACTATAATATCATGATATTAGAAACTTCAGGACGAATAATATGCAGATGATGAGGAGCCTGCTAGCTGTACCTGACATATCGGATAACAGCCTAACAGCAATATATTCTTCTTCTATATCAAAATGATAGCGTACGGGATTTATCTCAACTTCTACTTAATGAATCGTCTTCTAATTTGCCCTGGGCCTTTCTGAAAACCCCAGGGCAAAACTCTCCCCTTTTCAAGGTCATTGGATCCCTCCGAATGTCCCAATTAGTAATGATTAGTCTTAAGCTCATTCATATACAATACACAAGAGGGCAGCACCTGCAAGGTCTCTGTCAGTCCCTTCCTTCCTTTGAGCACCAGGTGATATTTCTTTAAAAACATCTCACTTGCCTTTGTTACACATAGTGTTAAACGTAACTCTTCATGGGCTAATTGATTGCTATTTTATTTTGTCCTATTCTGCTCACTCTGACCTATGGGAAAGTAACTAGGCATAGTCCTCTATTAAGATAGAAGGAAGATGATGAGAAGATCACTTTCTTGAGTAACGTTTCTCTGTCACAATTTTCTACAGCAGCTCCGGCTAATGCGACTAGATCTGCTTGATAGCCACCTTTATGAAATTCTATGTCAAAGCAAACAGATGGATCATTGTCAAAACTCCTCAATGAGGGAAAACAAAGTGAAAGATGATATTTACAAAGAGGACAAGAAGAAGAGCAAGTCAGGTAAGGGTGTAACATAATACAGCCGGAGAAGAGTGATAAACAACAGGTACACTCTAAAAAATTCCAGACAAAATTGGTTTTTTAGATTCAAAATGGTTTTTTGCACATCCAAGATAAAGGATACTTAAAAAAATCCATTTTGGTTTTGCATTGAAATTTCGTTTTTCAAAAAACCATTTTGAATCTAAAAAACCAATTTTGTCCCGACATTTTTTCGAGTGTATGCACAGGCTTGGGGGAATGGGGGAGCCTGCACTAACTGCACATCCAAGATAAAGGATACTTGTAACCTTTTGTAACTGCATAATGAGGACATCCTTGCATTGTAGTGATAGAACTTGGAAGAATCACAATTGAGCACCCACAGGGTAAATATTTCATTTCCTGTTCAAAACAAGTAAAGAATGGAAAACATATAAAAGAAAATGAAGCGGGTGCCAGGAGCAAGGAGGTCGAGAACCACTAATAGTAATAAGAGGAGAGGGCTCAGGAAGGACAAAAGCAAACCAGGCAAGAAAGACAGGAAGAGAACAAGAGAACTTTATTTGTCTTCTAATAACTAAGTCCCCCTTTACGAAAACCTGAATATATAAGAGACAGCTTTTCCAATATCTATGAGAGTTGTCCAGTTTGTAGGCCTGCATGTTGGCACTAAGCATACATGTGTATTTGTAGTTTATTGCTTCATTTCAGTATGAGCCAGCAAACCGCAAGTGAATGTACCCCTCTTTTCAAAAATCCAAAGTTTTTGCTTTTCCAAAAAAGAATTTCCAAAAAAGCCAGTGCTGTAACTCCACTCAAATTATTTCTAATGTCATCAAATGAATCTGAACATTGAAAATGTTACAAAAGAAGTCCTCAGGACCTGAGGTGTCTACTAAATATGATTGAAAACAAATTTTCTCCAGACGCTTGTTCAAGTATGTCCCACCTGGTAGCTCCCCCCACATGGTCAAATTAGTATTCCTGATCCCATGGTGAATAACTGGCTTATACCGTGAGACAAACACTCAAACAGTCAAACATGAGAGGATAACTGGACAACAAAGAATATGGGAATTATTCCCCTGCAATACTGGCATGTGATTGGATGACAGAGGTGTCGAATGGTATAAGGCATGTATATATCCATTGGAATAGCCACATATTTTTGAAAACAGGTGTATGCTCACTCAAAGGCTGCTGGCTCAGCCGGGAATAATGCCATCAAGCTACAAATACACACATTAAGGCTCAATATACAGGCCTATAATTCAGCCAACTTTCATTGAAATTAGAGAACGAATCTTTGAAATATTCAAGTTTATTTGAAGGGGGACTTTTTGTTGAACTGTTTAGTGTTGTTATAGTCACTTGCGGGAACAATTCTTCCAAAAGTACGTGAAACCTGTAGCTCCATCTAACTTAGAATGTGGGATTATCACAGTGAAATACTGGCTTGTGTTTGGCTTACAGAGGTTTCGAATGATAGGCCTATATGAGTCTTATTTTCCCTCTTGACACATATATAGGCCTATAGCTGTCAGCCAATCACATGTCAGTATTCCAGGGTGATAAATCCTGTATCCTTTGTTGTCCACTTGTTGTTTTGTGTTTGACTGTTTGTCTTTTGGTTTATATAATAAACCTGTTATCAACACCTGATCTGGAATATGTGTTTATCACACCTCGGGCTAAAGCCCTTGAGTGATAAATCATATATCCCCTCTCCTGCGGTCTATACCAGCATGGATCTATAACTTAACCCTTATAGCTCTATGATACCAGCAAGCCATAAGTAATATAAAATGTGACTGCAACTATTACCAGATCCCGGATCTCCAAGATGATCAAACACAGGGAAAACATCTCTGTCACTTGGTGGTATTGCAGATCACTCTTAGGTGCTTTCATTTAACACTTATTTCATCAAGACTTTTAAAAGTGGAAGGAGAGCATTATCAAATAAAATTGTATTAGTAAAGACCTACAGGAAGAAACTAATTATTTAAGTAATGAACTATAATTTTTCGACATTTTGTGCTGAATTAACTAAATCAGAAATAACCGGTCATTGCATGAATGGAAAAATAAATGGATGTCATGAATTTAGAAATAATTAGCTTGTACAAATTTAGCAACCTTGTCATATCCTTGAACAGGAAGTAGGTGAGTTCGTTTTTCGAATAACATTCAACCACATAATAATTGTATCATTCGCCATAGTATCGGGAAATAAAGCTTATGAAAACGTCATACATCAACTGAGGATTGCAGATTTTTATTACAGCTGCTTGCAGCCTGTATTACACAAGGAATTTTTGGTAAGGTTCTGACCATAAAGGAGGTTGCACTATTTCACCTATCACATTGGAACTTAGTATACAGTCTCAATATAATTTTATCTTGCTTCCATCAACTTTTGGTAAACTTCTGTGACATTAAACTTTTTATTTACGAAACTAAAATGCTAGTGTTTGGCACGAATTTCAAATGACCAGCTGCAGTGAAACCAGCATCAAGAGCAGCAGTTAGATCCAGTGTCTACAGATTCAATGAAAGAATGAAGGAAGGGATGAAGGAAGAAAGGGATGAAGGAAGGAAGGGATGAAGGAAAGCAGGGGGTGAAGAAGGTTATGAAGGACGGCAGGAAGGAAGGAATGAAGGAAGGAATGAAGGAAAGAAAAAAGGAAGAAAAAGGGAGGGGGGAAGGAAGGAGGGAGGGTATACATGTAGGCAGATAGATAGGTAGATAGATAGACACATAGGTAGCCACATAGATATACACCAGTGTTGGAGTCCTCGAGGCCGGCCTCGTCCTCGAGGCCGGCCTCGGAGCCATTTTTGATGGCCTCGGCCTCGGTCTCGGTCTCGGATGACCAATCCTTGGCCTTGGACTCGGTCTCGGACCCTCTGGCCTCGGATATTTGCCCGAGGCACGTCCGATAATACACCAAGCTAAGGTAGTTTGGCAGTCAACCATCATTTTTGTTCAGCCGGCCTCGGTCTCGGTCTCGGTCTCGGATGCTCATGCCTCGGTCTCGGTCTCGGTCTCGGTCTCGAGGGTCAATGCCTCGGTCTCGGTCTTGGTCTCGGATGCTCATGCCTCGGTCTCGGTCTTGGTCTCGGATGTCCTGGCCTCGACTCCAACACTGATATACACACACATAGACACATAGATAGACACATAGATAGACACATAGATAGATACTTAGATAGATACTTAGATAGACACATAGATAGCCACATAGATAGACACATAGATAAGTCTGTCTACAAGCAGCTGTTAAAGTGCTTGCACGTTATTTTTGTATTTGGGTTGCAGACATTTGTTGTGGATGAAAGGGTTGTATTCCACAGGTATATGCGTTGTGTGCTTCTTAGTCCAGTGGACATCAAAGGAGTTGGGATCTTGTTGTCTCAGCCATAATTGCGTGACAATGTTGACATTTATGGGTTTACAACTGTAGGCCTACCTGCTCCATGATGTAACTAGTGCCTGTTTTGTTGTGGTGGCAGCCCCGGTTGATCCGGGGCAGCTCAACCTCCATCTTTGTGGAGGGAGCTGTGCTTTAATTTTTTGGTGACTTCCGTATGATGATGAGATATGTGAAGACTGGGAGTCTGGCGCATGCCCTGTAGAAACAGTTGATTCAGGGATGTCCAGGGTCTTTCAGTTGCCCGAGCATATATTAATAGATTGATACAATCCGCCTCCATGTAATGTCCCATGGGCTCGGACTGAAGTGAGTTACCGCCCAGGGCGAGATTTGAACCAACACACTTACTTGCGATATTACGGAGTCATTTTTAAAATGGGTATCTAACTGACAATTTAACATGTTAGTGCCCTGTTAAGGATTAACACTGTTAACAACAGCAAACCAACATTAAAATCTCTTTCTCTCTTTAGAATGAAATTGTATAAAATAGCATATACTCACAGCTCCCCCAGCTCCTGTCTTGATATCTTTGTGTTCGACCTTCCATAAATTGATGGCATTCAGTTCTGCCTCGAACGTCATCTTTCTGTAAGAAAAAGAAGATACACCAGAATATGAAAACATATCATGTATCACTTTGTATTTTATGAAACCCGAAGCAGCTGGAATAGAGTGCTAAAATATCCACGTACTACAAAATATGGTAAAATGTCTTTGGTTTACATAGGTGCTAAATTATGGGGAGATATCCCTTCACATGTAACAGGCTTGGAACTACATGATTTTAAGAAACATATAGTTACTGTAATTAAGGACAATATTTGGACTTATGTAAATGAAATTTAAACGTTTTTACAATGCTAATTTTGCATTGCTGGTTTTAATGTTGTTGTTTTTATTATTTTTATTGTAAATATGTAAATATAATTTTTCCTTTTAGTCACATAATAGCATTTTGCTAATGTTGTATTGTTTTGTCCGTGACTTTAAATAAAACTTTGTTATTGTTGTTATTGTTATTGTTATAGTGCATTCTTGAAATTGCAAATGCTATACGTATACTGTCGTATAGTATTGCAAACAACCACCCACACTGAAAACTAGCTGTTTAAGACGTCCCATTGATTTGATTTGAATTGTCCTGTGTCTCAGTGATTTTATTAAAATTTTCTCTTTTCCAATACGAACAAATTCTTTGAAAAAAACGAGAACATCAAGATCTTGTCATATACATTCATATCTTGCAGCAGTTGTTAGTTGATGAAAAGTTTGACAAAATTCCAGAATGGCTATTTTGACACATGTCTGTAAAGTCGTCAATTTGAGAAGACTCAAGAGTCAATAACCTCGTTGTGATTGCTAAGTTCCAATTTATAATTAAATAACTGTGATTGCCGATTTACCAATTTACAGTTAAGTAGCCATGATGTAAATGCAGATTTCTATTTTTTAGTTAATTGAATAACCCTGATATGGTTGCAGAGTTCCAATTTACAATAAAATAACCCTGATGTGATAGCAGAATTCCAGTTTATAATTGAATAACCCTGATGTGATTGCAGAGTTCCAATTTACAATTACACAAGTAACCCTGATGTGATCCAGGGCCTGATCGATTGGTAAAAATCAGTGTTCAAATTCCTGGTGGGGTTGGGTCGTATAAAAATCTAGAGTCAAATATTTAATTAAACTAGGTAACTTACCTATAACCGAAGAACACCCCAACACTGACAAGAACCAACACTCCGCCTATGGAGGAAGCCACCACAATGATGATTGTTTCTGAAATATAACAATTGAATTTAGAAAAGAAAACTTCAAAATATTAAAGAACATCCTTGCTAAACACTTTCCTAAAACAACAAAAAATATTTGCCAAACACAAGATGACCATACATGAACTTCGTCTGTACTTTCCTAGTATTCACCTGTTTCGTAAAGATCTTGTGGTCAAGTCCACAGTGACTTATTCAATTCAATTCAACTTATCGGGAAAAAGAATATTAGATAATAATATGTTTGGCTTATAAATGGGACATTTGTTACATTTTCTGTGATATCACAGGAAACATTTTGTAGAAAAATATCAAAAGAGTATAGCATGGCTTGTCCATACCACTCTTCTTAGTTGGTGCAATTAAAGGTTAAATAAGTGAAGAAACCCAAGGAGATGAATATCTCTTTCTGACATCTGGTAAAATATTTGGACCGCCGTTTTTGAATGTCTTTTCTCTACTTATATTAGCTCAAGAGCATGCAAAAAAATCGTTGAAAATTTCCACTAAACTTAAAATCCTTTTTTATTGCGACTGTAACATAATTTCCAAACATTTCAAAATCCTTATTTCAGTTCTATTTAAAATTTTTCAATTATGCAGAAACTTGGCAATCCGTTCGATCGAATATTCACCATAATTGTTACATTTCTGGGGAATTAATCAAGGTTGTTTGTCACACATAGTCATGATGAAAACAATAGTTTTGTATCCAGTTTCACCATTCTTTTCATTGTTCTGGAAATAAAATAGTGATGGAATGTTTGGACCTCATGTCCTGGTAGGCTAATTAGGACAGGAGAAGGACAAAGCAATGAGGCCATGCCGTCCAACATATATTATACCAGAGCACTACACCGCGACTGAGATTTATAACCTTTTTTTGAGGCACGGTGTACACTGTGTACCAACCAAGTGACCCAATTAAGGATTTTCTTTGTCTGCTGTTGGCTAGTTTTCATATAAAGAGCAAGCAACAAACGTTGCCATACAGCCAGCATGCTGTCTTATAGCATACACAATACACATAAAAAATTGTAATCTATCAGTTAAGTTTTCTGGGAGATTATGCAGTTTCAGTAAATTTTAGTGCATATTATACTAGAATTTTTGTCTGCTAAATATTTAAAGTTTGAAATTTCACATCAAGATTTCTGATACATAAATACAGCATACTGGCTATGTTATATTGTAATTACATTGATTTCTGGTCTAAAATTTAAGATTTTACAATTAACTAGGTCGCTTGGCATAGAGCAAGCGGTAGGCCTATATCAATTATCAACTGATTATAGCCTTATTTATATCTGTGTGATTCTTGTATGGCTTTAGAAGCCAGACTTTAATTCTGTGTCAGAAAACATTGTTCATTTTAGGACAAAGGTGACATTTTGGTTAATTAATATCTGCTCACACTTCAGAAATTTTACAGATATGCTTCTTCTTCTTTTTTCATTTGAATATTTTTGTAATCCTGGAAATCCTTGTGTAATGAAACTAACATCTCTATGCTACTGTTATTTTTCCATAAAAATTGTCCCCAGAAAAAAATGTTATTTCTTAAGTTGGAGGATTCTCATGAGATTTTCTGAAATTTGTTTTTCTTCTACCTGTCTGTATTGTAAATACAAGCAAATGCAGCAATTACTGCCATCAGAGTCTCTAATTTGTATACACTGCGTGACATTAATGGCCAATTAACAGTTATAAATGCCATTTATGGACAATTATGATTCAACACAATTGATCTTTATGGAAATTTTGCCAATTTTGTAGAGTATTAGTAAAGTATTGGGCAATTTCAAAGGTGCATCAGCAGGTATTAGTGAGGCAAGAACAGGAAGTCATTAACCAGCATTCAGCTTGGTCATTTGGGCTGTTAGAATAATTATTGAAAATTATATAAGATGCGAACAATACTTGTTATTAAACCGGCAAAATAACCGTCAATATATATTTGGGCAATTCCGTAAAGTCTGATTCACAGATTTGACACTTCAGCAGCTTGTGTAGCCCTACCATTACATCTCAGCTATTTCATTGTTATCTAGGCGTGAGGGCAGGTAATAGGGGTATCAGACAACCAACCAAAGCTCCAAGTGTAAGAGGAGCTGACCTCTAAGCCAAATGTCATGGTGTCGGACGTACATCACACGGAGTACGTCCGACACCATGAAATTTTGCAATAGCTCAACTCCTGTTACACTTGGAGCTTTGGTTGGTGGCTTGTCTGATACCCCTATTACCTGCCCTCACGCCTAGATAACAATGAAATAGCTGAGATGTAATGGTAGGGCTACACAAGCTGCTGAAGTGTCAAATCTGTGAATCAGACTTTACGGAATTGCCCATCTGTCAGGGTCAGAAAGATCTCTTGTAAAAAAACACCACATAATGAAAATTTAGACGCAGTGCATCGAAGACTATCTAACTGAAGTGACAAAGACAAAGAATAAGCTCGAGGTGTGATAAACACATGTATTCTCCACTTGGATTGTGTCAGCCACTCACAAGCAAGTATTCTTGGATAATATCCTTGCTGTATTAGGCAGAGAAAAAGTTATATTGGACAGTGAAAAGTTATATTGGGCAGTGAGAAGTTATATTGGACAATGAGGCGTTTTATTGCCATGTTATAGGTCCATGAGGGACGACCTGAGAGGAAACACCTTTGCTGTGCGCTGCTGCAGCAACAGCAAGAAAAAAAAGAAGTGTTTTTCAATTTTAGTAAAAAATTAATTGCACATCAGTGGGAAGACACAGATAACACAAATGATGTCAAAAGTTGTGTATTGATCAGGACAACAAGATTGAGTTAAGGTAACATTGCTTACATAGGTTATGGGACCATGGTATGAAATTGAGTGACAAAAAATGCACTTATTTACCCATTTTTCGCGTAAATGCCTATTTTAAAGGTAAACATTGCGCTATAAAATTGAAATAAAAAATATCAAATATAAAGAAGCTTGTGGGTTACGGAATATAGATTAAAAATGTGTACATTTCATACTTGTGTGGCTACCAATTGCTGAAATATGACGAGATACATTTTGAAAAGAATTTTGCAGTTTAACCAAAAGAAACACAAACTGGCTTTCCTGCACAGTCAAAGTGATTAAACCTATTGTTTTAAAAGTTGCTTCATTTTTGGAGAATATAACAAATACGCCTAAAAAAAACGCCTCGTCCAATATAGCTTTTCTTTATCTAATTATACTCTATATTAGACTCCTCACCATCAAATATTTATATAATACATATCCCAATCCCATGATGAATAACAGTCTGATGCCATGGGACAAACAATCATTCGAACATGAGGCAGTATTGGACAACAAAGAATATATATATGAATTATCGCATTGAAATACTAGCATGTGATTGGCTGACAGAGGTGTCATTCGATAATTTTGGGAGATACAGGCAATCAAGGTATGGAATCCTAAGGAAAATATGATAATGTCGTTCTCACATCACTTATCTGGCTATTTGGGGTTAAGCAAAACGTGACCTAACTTATTTTGGAATAAAACGAAAAGTTCCTCTTGACTGGCGTTGAGGTAGGCTAAATAAGTTCAATTTAAGATCGTAGCGCTTGGTTGGGGCTTCCATGCATGCAACTTAATTGTAAGTTCCATGTAATACTGGCTTCCTATCATTGCCTTATTGTCGGGCTGGTTCACTGGAACCTTCGTTGGAGAGAAGTTTAATCATTCGACGTCGCATTACTTTGTCCTCCTGTCCTAATTAGCCTATCGGAGTGTAAAGCCCTAGGCATCCAGTCGTCCCTTTATCACAAAAGCATTTGAATTTTTAAAGGTCTGAGGAACACTGTAAATTACACACTTGGTTGTGGGGTTTACAAGCCCTGTCCATTGAATTGAAATGAACTTTCAATTTGCCAATTTTGCCATTGACTACCTCATTTATAAATATTCAGTTGGTGGCTTGCTTAGATAGTATTGAACGTGCAGGCCTGCAGGGTATGAGCTCACAGATCGTTTATGATTAACAGAGAATAACATGGCATGGAAAGGTATATGACCTCACAAGGAGCGATTCAGTCCAATTCTTTAAGCACTTGACATTCGTCTACTCTAAGTCAATGTTTGTGTACTCACGAGTATTGTCAGGGCAGAGTTCGTTGTCCCATCCGCAGAAGGGTGAGTCGGAGGGGGTGGTATCCGCCCCTCCGGGCCACTTTAGCCCTTCAGTCTTGACTTCTATCAATGTCTCTGTTGCAGCGATGTAGTCAAACATTTGGACCCATTCTTCTCCTTGCAGCATCTCCAGGCTGTAGTCCGGCTTCCTGTCGCCACTCTCATCGATGACCACCTGCCCTGTGATACCTGTACAAGGATGGCAAGTAGACAGCATTATTGTTAGGAATATAGATCAGATGGAAAAAGTTTGTTCTGGACATGACACTTAAAAAAAAGGTTTGTATCTTCATTCAGCTAGTGGTACTTGAGGAACAGACCCAAAATAGATAATTGTACCACTTGTCTCTGGTGTATTGAAAGGAAATATCCTCAGACTGAGCCTGCTAAATTATTCTGGGCAGAAAGTAAGTCCACAGGTGCATGACTTCTGGAATTTGAGAAGTTCTTATATAGGCCTATAATATGTACAATATGACCAATGTAGAAACTTCTCTGATTGGCTGAGCTTACTTTCTGGCCAGAATAAGTTACCGTCCTCGTCATATTAACGTGGAATCTCAAGTTCTTTTCTATGCTGTTGAACTGTGTCTGAGATAACTCTATTTTAGCGTTGCAATACATGTATATATATAAATATGAAGAGGACATGCAAGCTACACTGAAAGACTAAAGTTATGCATATGTTGTGCATTCGAGAACCTCATCTGTGTACTCAATATAAGGTTCTACCCAACACAAGCTTTACATAAAATAAACCATGAAGTCTAAAGATAATGGTCTTGAGGTTCATTCGAAGGTTGAGATGTCCTCTCATCTGTAACATCCCCTACAACATCCAGAAACATGCCTTCATTACAATGTGGGGTATCTTGAGTTCCGGTTGTTTTTCTGGGTCCAACACCTCTTCGTTTATTCCTTGTCTACCCTACCTCCCTGTAACAGGCAGATTTCTTTGATACACTTGACAGATGAACATCATATACTCTACAACATTAAGCTGGGTTTTCACACCTGCACCATTCCAATAGTTTCATCCCCGTCGTATTCTGTAATTGGGGACACAATAAATTCAGTTCTAAAAGAATTGTGTGCTTGAATGTTTTAGGATTTATTTAAGCTGACACGAAACCGCATACCTGCAAATGGTATGGGTCTACAGCAAAAACTGTGTTTTCTGAAAACTCCCCTTTGTCAGCCAATTTTAAAAAAGAAAATGTTCCCGGTTCAGTGATTTATTGTTTGTGACCCTGTTTTCGGGTGTCTTACAACATGGAACCATCATATTGACCATACCCCTCGAACATCTTGCCCTCCCAACATATGCATAACTTTTGTCTTTCAGTGTACATCAGAATATACTAGCGACAAGTAAAAGCAAGGTTCTATGTTAAAACAAGAATCCACTGTGTTCGCCCTGTGTCTGATGCAGAAGTAAATTTTTGCTGTCGATTGATGCAAGCAAGTTGGTTCCCCTCAAAGCCTCATCCGTGCTTTAAGGCAGTTTTTATTCTGATTTTGTGGCATTGTTGTCTGGGATACTAAGATGCTATAAAGTGATGACAGCGAACATGCATGTCTATGAAATAAATTATAAAGGGTCTGTATCATCACCAGGTACAAAATCATCTGCCTGTGCACAAATAGATATTGGAAATCCTGAGTACCCTAAGTGTACCTTCATATCATGAACAACAGATGCAAATTTATGATTTCCGAACTCAGGTGGGCCAACTTCTCTTGACATGACATGCATACCACCTGATGTCACATGTCATTCAAATTATGATGTATGATGTCACCAGTTAATTGTGGTGATGTTATAGTACATAGTTCCGACACCTTCTCTAGGTGAAATTTATGAACCAGAAAAAAACATCTGAAATTCCTGGAACTTATGCTATACCAAACACTCAAATAAATTTGATTTTAGCCAATTCAGGCCATTCGATTTTAAGATCACGTTCTTGCACAGTCGCAGAAGACAAAAAAACGATGCTTACAGAAAAATTGTTGGTGGTCATCAATGACCTCACAACAGGCCCTATCCTAGTATCAAATACATGTACATTGAAATGAACTGCCAATTAGTCATTTGGCAAATTGTGACCTCAATGGTGAGTGGTATACTACTGTAATAAGCATTTCATAAACGAATTGATAGAAAGCGAATAAACTACAGCTGTTTAGTATACAAAAGTGCAATATCTCCAAAAGAGCTTGAATGAAATAAAGCAGATCAAGAAAGGTGACCAACACATTGTGCTAGTGCGCCTTGCCCTGGACTCAGGTGTGGAGTAACCTGTGTGTTGCGTGCAACTGTCTCCGAGGGACCACCTTTGGAGAATGACATATGACAACAGGTGGCGTGACAACAAGTACAATTGTACGTACAAACTTCTTTTGCTGATGTTTTATATTATATTAATGGCCTTTTGTCTATGTTATTAACAAAATTAATGGTATTTTGTAGATCTGTTATTAGGGCAATTCAGTAAAGTCCGATTTACAGATTTGACACTTTAGCATCTTGTGTAGCCCTACCATTGCACCTCAGCTATTTCATTGTTATGCAGGGATGAGGCCAGGTAATAGAGGTATCAGACAAGCCATCAACCAAAGCTCCAAGCGCAACAGGGGCTGAGCTGCGTCAAAATATCATCGTGTCGGATGTACACTGTGTGGGTACGTCCGACAACATGACATTTTGTTTTGTAGTTGTAGCTCAGCTCCTGTTGCAATTGGGATCCCTCAGTCACTTAATGTTTGGTTTGATTCAATGTTTTGACTTTTGCTATGAGGAAGGTTGGGCATGAGACATTGATGTTGAGATTAAAAAAAGATGGTCGAAGAAAGCATCTAAACAGTTCAACAAAAATGAGTCCCCCTTCAAACAAACTTGAATATTTCAAAGATTCCTTCTCTATATTTTCATTAGAGTTTGAGCACCTTTTGGGAAAATATTTTTTTTGGAAAAGCAAAAACTTAGGATTTTTGAAAAGAGGGGTACGTGGACTTGCAGCAGTTTCCTGGCTCCTACCAAAATGAAGCAATGAAGCTACAAATACACATGCTCATTGTCAATATTATGCAGGCCTAAAAGCTGGGCAACGTTCATAGAAATCGGAAAAGCTGTCTCTGAGATATTCAAGTTTTCGTAAAGTGGGACTTATTTTTGTTGAACCCATGAACCGTTTACTATGAGAGAAAAATGGTTCAATTTCGAGGATGAGTAATCACCAGTAATCACCTGGATATGTCATATTGGTGATGTTGCTGGCCACACTGACTCCGTCGTTGTATTCTCCTCCTTTCTGCAAAGTCTTGTTGACTCCGTAGGCCCACTGTAAAACGGCATCGTGCAACAGCCCAGCATGAACATCAACCTGAAAAAAAAAAGTCAGGAAAAAGATTATTTTACCACATTCAATAAGATAAGATGTACTGTGCAATACTAGAGTATACCATAAAATTGGAACCTCTTTTGCACAAACTCATGCATTGAAATGGTATCCACGAAAGACTCATATAGACATCACAGATTGTCAATTCAAATTCATCAGCAAAATACTCATGACATAATTTTCCCCGATATTATTATGTCCTAGAAAAAATTCACATACATGTTCAGTGTCTATGAAACCATATGTAACACTTGCAGAAGAAAACACTTAATCAAGGACGATAACTTAGATGACTTGAGACGTCTGCCTGATGGCAGCAACCAGGTATTTTGACTCAATTTTACGTCAGGGGGAAGTGAGCTGACGTCACAGACGTCGTCCTGACATCAGATGAACATAAGGTGACGTCAGATGTCCACTGGGAATTGATACTTATAATGAAAACGGCGGCTTTTGTCAGTCATTATCACATTTCGTCTCTGTTCAACAGCATTCTGACATAACTTCTTCTGAATCTTCTCAATATAAAACAATTCAGAATTTCAACTCTCATCCTTTGGCACATTTTGATGATTCTCATATCACTAAAATCTAATCGGAGTCATTTTTCAGGAAGACGAAAGCGGTCGGAATCAGTTTACTTGCTGCCTGACTCCGAAGCTATGGCAGTTTGTATTGATACTAAACGGTTCAATAAAAATAAGTCCCCCTTTACGAAAACTTGAACATCTCCTCAGAGACAGCTTTTCCGATTTCTATGAAAGTTGCCTAGTTTGTAGGCCTGCATATTGGCATTGTGCATTTGTATTTGTAGCTTCATTGCTTCATTTTTGTATGAGCCTGTAAACCGCGAGTGTTCGTAGGCCTACCCCTCTTTTCAAAATCCAAAGATTGTGCTTTTCCAAAAAAGAATTTCCCAAAAGGTGCTCAAACTCCACTCAAATTATTACAAATGTCATAAAATGAATCTAAACAGTGAAAATACATGTTACAAAAGAAGTCCTCAGGTGTCTACTAAATATGATAGAGAAACAATTTTTTCCACGTGCTTGATGAAGTATGTCCCAGCTGGTGGCTCCCCCACATGATGAAATTAGGCATATCCATTGGAAAAGCCATAGATTTTTGAAAACAGGTGTATGCTCACTCGAAGGCTGCTGACTCAGCCGGGAATAATGCAACCAAGCTAAAATACACACATTAAGGCTCAATATGCAGGCCTATAATTAGCCAACTTTCATTGAAATTAAAGAGGGAATCTTTGAAATATTCAAGTTCATTTGAAGGGGGACTTATTTTTGTTGAACTATTTATAGGATATTTATTTTGTCAGTTTTAAACAAAATTTTTTAAAGAATCCACAATTTTCACATAACATGTTAATAAGCTAATAGTGTACTTTTTACAACAAATTGTTTTACTGGGGCAGATTCCACGAAAAGTGCTCTCAGAGGGTACCTTAAACTTTCCAACCCTTTTGTTTTCTTTCTGTTGCTTCCCGAATCAAGTAAACCTATTACTCAGTATATCTGTGAGCTAATGAATAAATATCATTAAAATAATCCTCAAAATATGTATCATTTTGCTCTTAAAAAGAAATTTTTTTATCCTCATGAGGACAATTTTGGACGACCAAACTTACTGGTGATTAGACGTGCTGACTTTGGCATTCTGTGGAATCTGCCAATACCATTTCAGGAAAATGTCAGTCTGCTCACAGACTCTAAACGAACAGCACAGCTGGAGAGTCTGCCAGAAATCGGATGACCTCAAGCTGACACATTTATCAATATGCAAGTAGGTCAGGTCATGTCCAGGTAGACGAACCTCATCACTTGTGCTCATACGCACACCTGAGCTGCCAGCAAGATATAAAAAAATTGTAATCTACAATGTTAAACGATCAATGAGTGCACATGCACTGCCATTGAGTACCATAAAATTCTGAAGTTTTCAAATCCTTTAACAGCTTTTCCAGCATGATTTAAATGATAGCTTATGGTTTTCTCCAAAGAAACTAATTGTAACAACAAACGGACAACAATGAAACACTAAAGCATTCATTCAGTTGCTTTGAGAGATCTGAAACAGATAATTATGTCTGTCACACCGGAGGAGCACTCTAAACTTAGAGCTCAACAGGTTCACAAAATTGTGTATGTGCTGCCGTCTTGAATCCATAACAGAAACTACAATCGATCTGACTCTTGTCAGTGAGCTCTAAGAGATTTCAGATTCAGCAACTATCACTTTTTTTAATTGAAGTGGAGTAACAATTTGGTCTGTTGAATTAGGTCTAGAATTGAATATTCAATAACTTTTAATTAGCCAGTTATTTGTTAGAATGCTGCTATTGCTGCAAAGTGGTACTTGTTGTGGAACTTTTTTTTGGCGGAATCATTATTTTCCTACCCAGGGAATTGTGAGTCGTCCCACCCAGACAGCCAAGCATGAAGACCCTCACTTCTCAGTATAAGCTTATAAAGCTGGCCCTGACGACAATATACATTATTTGTGAAGTAGTAACAAAAAGATTAACTCTCCTCCGGTGTGACAGACATAATTATCTGTTTCAGATCTCTCAAAGCAACTGAATGAATGCTTTAGTGTTTCATTGTTGTCCGTTTGTTGTTTCAATTAGTTTCTTTGGAGAAAACCATAAGCTATCATTTAAATCATGCTGGGAAAGCTGTTAAAGGATTTGAAAACTTCAGAATTTTATGGTACTCAATGGCAGTGCATGTGCACTCATTGATCGTTTAACATTGTAGATTATGATTTTTTTATATCTTGCTGGCAGCTCAGGTGTGCGTATGAGCACAAGTGATGAGGTTCGTCTACCTGGACATGACCTGACCTACTTGCATATTGATAAATGTGTCAGCTTGAGGTCATCCGAATTCTGGCAGACTCTCCAGCTGTGCTGTTCGTTTAGAGTCTGTGAGCAGACTGATTTAAATGATAGCTTATGGTTTTCTCCAAAGAAACTAATTGAAACAACAAACGGACAACAATGAAACACTAAAGCATTCATTCAGTTGCTTTGAGAGATCTGAAACAGATAATTATGTCTGTCACACCGGAGGAGAGTTAATCTTTTTGTTACTACTTCACAAATAATGTATATTGTCGTCAGGGCCAGCTTTATAAGCTTATACTGAGAAGTGAGGGTCTTCATGCTTGGCTGTCTGGGTGGGACGACTCACAATTCCCTGGGTAGGAAAATAATGATTCCGCCAGAAAAAAAAGTTCCACAACAAGTACCACTTTGCAGCAATAGCAGCATTCTAACAAATAACTGGCTGATTAAAAGTTATTGAATATTCAATTCTAGACCTAATTCAACAGATCAAATTGTTACTCCACTTCAATTAAAAAAAGTGATAGTTGCTGAATCTGAAATCTCTTAGAGCTCACTGACAAGAGTCAGATCGATTGTAGTTTCTGTTATGGATTCAAGACGGCAGCACATACACAATTTTGTGAACCTGTTGAGCTCTAAGTTTAGAGTGCATTTAAATCATGCTGGAAAAGCAGTTAAAGGATTTGAAAACTTCAGAATTTTATGGTACTCAATGGCAGTGCATGTGCACTAATTGATCGTTTAACATTGTAGATTACGATTTTTTTATATCTTGCTGGCAGCTCAGGTGTGCGTATGAGCACAAGTGATGAGGTTCGTCTACCTGGACATGACCTGACCTACTTGCATATTGATAAATGTGTCAGCTTGAGGTCATCCGATTTCTGGCAGACTCTCCAGCTGTGCTGTTCGTTTAGAGTCTGTGAGCAGACTGCCAACAACCCACCTGCATAATGTGATGTTCACCAGTGTGCAGTGGTGTGTGACAGGCAGGTCAATAACAAAAGTGTTATTCACTGATCAGTGAATATAACATGTGTTATTGACCTCCCTGAAAAAAAATTTCCAAAAAAAAAAATTTCCCAAAAAAAAAAAATTCCAGAAAAAAAAAATTTCCCAAAAAAAAAAAAATTTTCTAAAAGAAAAAAAAATTTTCCCCCAAAAAAATTATGACCTAGTGATATTCACCTCGGCCTTCGGCCTCGGTGAATATCACCGGTCAGGTCCGTAAAACCTGATATTGACCTCAACCGAAGTCCATAATTGTATCATAATCAATGGGAAAATTGTAAACAAATTCAACATGAGGCAAAGTATACTTCCGGGTTTTTGGCACACACGAAGAGCCGCCATTTTGCCTCTTGTTGCTTGTTGTTCCAATGTTGGGAGCAGTAAAAAAGTCAAAATAACACTAACACATGTATGCTTTAGGAGCCTCTGAAATCGGGTTTTAATTGTTTATTTATATTTGTTTCGACGGCTGCCATATGTAAACAAACAACTCAGTCTGGCACATTGACCGGGCTGTCAACTGCCCTCGATTCAGTGGTCAATCGACCACGTGGTCAGTCTACACCAGTCGGTGTGAACGGCCGATACAAATGAGCTGGCTTAAAAATGTTTTGTTTGTCAGATATGCTTAATCAATTGATTCAGTGTTTGGTAGCCCTATTATCTACAGTGTATACCTACAATAAGCTTATAAGCAAATTTTCCAATGGCATCAGAAGGCCTTTTTGTATGATGAATGGTCTAATGTTGAAGTTTTCTTTTGTAGATTGCTGTCAATATCTTTTATGTTTAATCAGATTTGGCTCGATCGATGCAAGGACGCGCAACATGTAGTCACAGGAGGAAAATGAGACAATTTGAAAAAGGTAAAAAGGATGAAACCGAATGTTGCAATTACTGGAGAAACATGTAGCCACAAGTGAATGCCAGATTGTACATGTATTGAGAGCAGATTTATGCCCTTTTATTGTTTTTATTGGAACATTGGCAGTTCCACTTCCTTACAAGTAAGTTCCTCCCTATTTTATCTTCCATAGTCCTTCCGATATGAGACCGCCCATTCAGCAGCCATGAAGTGGTCTCTCGAAGGGATGTGGTTTTTCCTCGACACACCAAAATTTTGCTCTAAAATATTTAGCACAGTTTGCACCAGCAGTAAGTCGGTCCATAATATAAGGATGGATGGATGATTGGGGCTTTACATCCTGTATTTATGCACTGAATAGGCTTATTAGGGCGGGGGAGGACCCGGGAGGTCACGAAAATGAGGTGAAGGATTGAAACAGCCATCCAACATAGGCCCAGGTGACCTGGCAAGAGGGATTCGAACCCTTTACCCAGTGATTGGCAACCCATGATTCCTTCTCTAATTTTCGATGAAAGTTGTGCTGAGCTATAAACCTGTATATCGAGCCTAAATGTGTGTATTCAAATGTAGCTTGATGGCATTATTCCCAGCTGAGCCAGCAGCCTTCTAGTGAGCATACCCCTGTTTTCCAAAATCAGTTGCTTTTCAAAGTGATATCCCTAATTTCACCATTTGGGGGAGCCACCAGCTGGGACATCCTTCGTCAAGCGTCTGGAGAATATTTGTTTCTCAATCATATTTAGTAGACACCTAGCTGAGGACTTCTTTTGTAACATTTTCACTGTTTAGATTCATTTGATGACATGAGATATAATTTTAGTGGAGTTTGAGCACCTTTTGGAAAACTCTTTTTTGGAAAAACAAAAACTTCGGATTTTCGAAAAGAGGGGTACGTGCACCTGTGGTTTGCTGGCTCACTCCTGAATGAAGCAATTAAGCTGCAAATACACATGCTCAATGTCAATATGCAGGCTTACAAACTAGGCAACTTTCAAGTAAATCGGAATAGCTGTCTCTGAGATATATTCAAGTTTTGGAAACGGGGGACTTATTTTTGTTGAACTGTTTATACATATATATATAATAGTTATTTACCTCATTGGGATCATCGGTGTGGTTAAATCCATCAAATTTTGGATTGTCGAAAGCTGTGATGACTTGGCCCTTGAAGTTGTCCCATTCTTGCCCAGTTGGCGTTCTGACATTGGCTGATATGAGGCCCTGGTAGGCCTTCTGCGCCTCCTCCTTCCTATCCCCAGCTTCCTTCCATTGCTCTGTCGAGGAAATATATTAAATTTATATTAGGAATAAGGATTTCATTTGTCCAATGCAAAATTCTTGTCACTTGCGTTAACAATATTTTTTTAATTTGCTTAGCCTGGAAGACTGTTGCAGAACATTTTTGTTTTTGACTAGTCATTTGTCATGAAACAGAACACATGTAAAAAGTATATAGAACATATAAAATATATGGCAGATGTCTTTATCCCATCCAAACAGCATCAAATTGACTAACATTTATGAATTTCAATAGGAATTCTGGGATTAAGGAGTTGGTGAACGAGTCATTTTGGAACTCTAAAAAGGAATTCCAGACCTTCTCATGTTCCCACAACCATATATGTATGGAATTCATAATTTAATTAATTAATGCACTCTACTGACCTGAGGTTAGAGACAGAAGGTTATTACAACAAACAGTCAATGCAAAACAATACTAAAAGGATCGCCCAGCTTGCTATTTTGTAACAGGGCCCCTTAAAACGTTGTCAGAACATAAGAATATGTGACAGAGCAAGGGACTAATTTCCTGAGAATTAATATTTGGAACATTTGAGCACTAGTATATCCACATGGAATTATTCATGGCTAAAACTCTATTGCATGGGATATCTTTTAAAAGGAATGGCTCACAGGAAAAATCGGAGGAACCGAATTTACAAGACAAGGAATGACAAATTCTCCTATGGCCAATGGCCATGTCAACACAGAATTGTTTGCCAACTCACATTGATACTGTGGCGGCGATTAATCAAATATCAAAGATATTTCAAGGTTATACTCTGCATAGGTTTGGTAACACACAGTTCTTAGTGGTTTTCTATAGTTGGCAGCAATATGATTTTATATGAATTGACTTTTCTGAAACATGTGCTTTCTCCAAGCCAATGTTTTGATCAAACAGGAAGTTATGCGCAGTGCTGTCACGTCGTTGCACAATGCTTCTGTTCTGTGTCAGGTGATGCAGAGTCTCAGGTGAAGATACAGGGAACAATACCAATCCTGCCACTGAATAACCTATGTTACCTATAAATATGTCATAGATTTAGTGTAAAGATCAGACACTCTTTTTTTTGGAGTCAACAAGCAAGCAGTTTTTCTCTCCACAGATTAAAATTTTATCAAAACTAATTATCTAATCATGTCATCAGCATCATGACATGAAATACTCGTTTCAGTGCAAAGTTTTCATTTCTTTTATTGTAACAGATAACGCTGCTCTGAAGACCGACCATTGTATCGTTTGTATACCCTGTCTCCTTCCATTATGCATGCAATTGAATTTGTCTCTTTTTTCGTCTTTTATTGCATGAAAAAGTTCAGAGCATCAGATAAGTTAGGCTAGGAAATGTACCAATTTATGCCAGGAATATTCATATATACACTCTAAAAGAATTCAGACAAAATTGGTTTTTTAGATTCAAAATGGTTTTTTGAAAAACCAAATTTCAATGCAAAAAACCAACATGAATTTTTTTAAAAATCCATGTTGGTTTTGCATTGAAATTTGGTTTTTCAAAAAACCATTTTGAGTCTAAAAAACCAATTTTGTCCCGACAGTTTTTAGAGTGTATACATACCTATATATACATGTTCTCAGCATTCATTCAAAGTATTCTACAACAAATCATCCATATTCACTCAAGACAAGTATTTAAAGAAAAGCGGGATAATTTGGTCGGCTTCCCACATCATCGTGATGCATGTATTTAGAGATGGAGCCAAATGTATTTGTAGAAGAAGAGGAAGCTTTTAACAATATTTGGCCGCAGAATTCAACAACAGGTAGCAAGCGAATTCTGGTATATAAGCTGAGCCCATGCTTTGCGCCCGTGCTTTGTCATATGGAATAAATGTGCCTGCAACCATTATGGATGAACAAATGTATCCGGTTACCTCTCTTTATGCAAAGCTGTATGCATCAACAGAACCATCAACCGATTCACCGTCGAGTGCGGTTGACATAGATGAAAGCGTGTACATTTGAATGCACTCCCGCTAACTGGTGTCCGATTTATGAGGCTTTACCTCCCTGGACCCATTTTTCAAACTACTCCGCCATTTTTCTGCACCATCTATATGTATTTGTCCCATAAAATGATTTTCTGGCATTGTTTTTCATAGGTTCCAATGTGAATGTGACCTCTGTTAGAAAATTAATAAAAATAATGTATTTTGGTATTCATAAAAGAGATTATATGGTCAATTCTGCAAATTAATTCCAAAATTTCAACAAAAATTTAGAAGAAATCTATGTTACTGCTGGTTTAGAGTTGTGCTGGTATACCTAGATCAGTCGGGTAGCTCAAACTCGTTTTCGGCGAAATGTCATGGTTTTGGACGTAGCTCAACTCCTGTTGCACTTGCAGCTTTGGTAGATGGCTTGTCTGATACCCCTATTACCTGGCCTCATCCCCATTTAACAATGAAATAACTGAGATGTAATGGTAGTGCTACAGTGCTACACAAGCTGCTAAAGTGTCAAATCTGTAAATCGGACTTTGCGGTATTGCCCTGTCGGTGACTGCCATATGATGATGAGATGAAAAGACTGGGAGTCTGGCACATGCTTGATTCATTCAGAGATGTCAAGGGTATTTTGCTTAACCTGTATAGAACACTGCGATGGTGTAAAAAAATGTCTGAGACTATTTCAACTGAATTCAATATTAGATTTTTTTGAAACTCATTTTTATCTGTACTTTTGACACAAACCGCATTCAATCACAACTTGAGCCCTTTGAATCCCAAACAGCTTTCTTTGTGGTTGCTTAGACTTGTCTACCCCTTTTCTCTGTCATTGTCTATTTTTATTATTTGAGAAAAGAAAAGTTTCATGAAAGAAAAACCTGGAATTTATAGCAATTCGATTGCCTTCATTCTTATATATACTTATCAATTTTTATCTTCAGGGGTTTAAAGAGGAATGCAAATCTTTATCTTGGTGGAAGATAGGGGTTTTTTTAAGAACAATCTTGTAATGATGGAACAAGTTATGTCAAGATCACTGGCACTTGACATATGTTAGCATTGATTCACCTGGTCTCAGCTGGCTCAAGGGGGCCTCATATGGGCTGGAGTCCTTCTCTCCAACAGACACAGGCAACTAACATCTCCCTGCCTGACTCCTGCATGATTCCTTTCTGCTGATCTATTTGCATAAGAAAGCATCCAATACGTCAGAAGACATACGCTGCCAAACAGCAAATGACTGTCTGATACCAATCAAACCATACAACCATATAAATATAGTTTGGGAATTCCCTATGGAATACATATACTAGAAAAAACTTCACATTCAGTCCTTGTGTCTAAAATATGAAACCATCTGTAACTCACAGGGTATTTTACCTGTTGTTTAAACCAACTTTTCAGATATTGTCCTCCTTATGATTTAGCCAAACGTCATTCTGAGCCATAAAATATGATAAAATGCTTGGCAATTCAAATGCCTACCTTTGAATAACATTTGTTGGTATACCCTATCTCAGGTGTCTATATCACAAAGAGTGAACCTCAAGACCAGCCCCCCAGAGAACGCCCATCAGTAAGCCCAGTATGGTAACCCTATCCTCAGCAATAGATATTGATGGGGTCGGTCATCAAATCTTTATATGAGTGCTTGCATGCAGAGCTGTCCCTTTACTTTGATCAATCATATTGATAAAAGGACAAGCAGTTCACGTAATGGGTAAAGTAAATGCTGGATACACAATATGTGAATGGCAATGATGTGATATTCCTTACGGTTTTTTTAAATATGCTTGTCTAATGTCTATGCATAAATGACATTGTACTTGGAATATTAACTGTTGTACAAATGTCAAGAATATGTGTAACATATGTTAATTATATTATAATCCACAAGAAAATTTCATAACCCCATGTATTGATGGAATGCCTGTGATATTGGTTATGTTAAAAGTTCTCAAAGGACATTAAAGAGCACACTTCCTGTAAAAAAGGTTTATTAATGGAGTACATTCTGTTTCTGCGGATGTATAATATAATCATAGAATCAAGTTCATTATCCATTTAAAGCTTCTGACAACCATTGAAGGCGAAATAGTTGTGTGGTCTGATATAAGCTGTCATCTGTGAACCTCACAGCTCCTTCCTAATTTGGGATGGCGTTTACCCTTTTATGCTACTCACTGCATTGCTTGACCAAGACCAAATTAGAAAAACAATAGAGCATATTTACACTGGCCCCTAATATCGTTGTAGGATAAACTGGTTGTTGCCTAAATTGTCAAGCAACTTAGCTCTGATTGGCCGGTAGAATAGCTTTTTTTCTAAACAAACAAAATAAAGTTTTTAGTCTTGGCATTGGATCTATAAACGGCTAAATTTGTCAACATTGCAGCCTCTTAAAATGGAAATGCCAAATCGTGACACGTCACAAACTTATGTATAATATCTTCTCAAGCAGGATTAAGCTTCATCAATGGCTTTTGAGTGAGGCCTGATTGCTTTATCAATACATGAATCAAGAGTTCTGCTTGGCACCAAAAAAGTCAATAACAACTTCCTCGTTTGTCTTTTTATCAAAAGGGGGTTCTTCTCAGATCAACGGGATATTTCTGGAGTAGTTATATGAGTTAATTGTGTTTCCTTAGAATTTCTGTGTTATAAATACACTATTTACTTCAGATATTTATCATGCAGCCCAGTTAGATTCAATTTGAGGATTTAATGGTATACTGTTCTTCAGTTTCAAATTTAAAAATGATCCCCTATAAAAGCAGGCAGCAAACGGTTTGTTAATACGGTAATGACTTAATTTCCACACAAGAAATGGAGATTGGGAGAAGCGTTCAGATTAGTTATTTTGCCTTTTTAACTCAATAAACTCAATAAATGATAGTTAAAAGCAAAACTGCTATGAAGAGGAAATTGTCACACTGTCTACTTGCAGAGCAGCCAACTTCTAGAAATTGTTTTATTTCAGGAGTTGATCCAACCGAAGGGGTGACAGAGAGTCCTGATAATTAAAGAGAGAATCAACACTGAAGCAAATAACATTCCACTTTCTACATTTGGACAGATGACGGAGCATGTGGTGTGACATCTGTCTGCATGTATATTGCGCCATTGTTGACTTTAATGCCGTTTAGTAGTAGCTATAGGCAATTTAAAGTCTTCTTTTAATGGCAAACTCTAATTTCAGTGGTAAGATTTTACCCCAAAGCATAAGTAGCCTATGTATACAGTACATTCCCGCCTTCTAAAACAAAGTTCGACAAAGGTATTGTAATCACTTTGGTAAAATGTTGACTATCGGCAGGGCGGGCGTTGGGACAGCAGGCGGATGGATGGTTTCCGGGCCATATCTCCGCCCCTATTGCATGTACATGGATGAAGTTTAGTACAGATATAGCCTATATTGTCTAGTTGTGCCTTTTGATGGTCTGATTAATGGATATTTTACACTTTTTGAAATATTGAGAAAAACAACTTTCAATTATATTATTATCATTTTTGTGTCTGGGTTGAGACTCCATGCACCGTTGCATTTACATCAATGAAATTCAGTACACATGTAGCCTATATGGTCAAAGCCTATGAAACTGTTGCTTTCACCAAATTTGTTAAAAGGCAATAGGAACTTTTGGTGACCATGTTGCATTCATAATAAGAGAAGATATATGGTTAAAATGCATAAAAAACATTCTTTATAGTTTTGCTTCTATGCCCTGTTAGTAACAGTTTCAGGCAAATCTAATTTTGTATCTCTACCTTGCTGTCATGTATAGAAAAGAAGCAAAAGTTAAATATAGGCCTATTGTTTACAAAAGATAGACAGATGAAAAAGTTGAGAAGGCTTGTTGACAAACTGTTCGAAAGCCAGAAGATAAATTTAGCTGCATAGCCTAGATGAGATAGGGAATATTCTTGGAAAATTAAATGTATTTTAGTTTCTTCAGTGGCAGATGGATTTCGTTTCTGTGAAGATGTAGCTGTTTTTCTGAATGACACATAAGTATTAAGATTGCTCTTTTAGAATACATAGATATATATACGTACAGTCCATTTATGTCAATGACAAGTTGTTGCAATGAAAGGAGGCCTTTTCACCTGATACACCTTAAGGAGAACATTCATTGACTTTCAATTTCCTAACTATGGGTCTATGGTTTGCTTGGTTTTCGACAGTCATTTCCCGTTTGGCAGTGTGGGGCCTGTACAGTGTACCTTCTTTAAGTTCTTATGCAGTGGATGCTTTCATATGCAACAGTAGAAACTTAGGAAATTGAGTGAAAAACACTGTAATCTGTGTTAAACATGGATGTTTGATATGTAATCTGCCAAGCCAGGCAAGAGCTGTAAGCAGGTCCAGATGAGGCCAACACTGTTTTAATGCTATCACTGCCCCATGATATGAAATGTATCAATTAGTGTTGTTTTTGCAAATTTTGTGAACGATCACAAGGGGCGCCATCGTTTCAGCGTGACCTCTGTCGCATTTATGTGGCTTCAAGATATTGATGTGTGATGTCGTGTCATACAAGTGCACATGTGTCGCACTGGAATAATGGTGGCGAGCATGGAATCGCATGAACAAAATGACAATGGAAGATCCTACGATTTTTTGAAGGGACAGACTTCCATGATTTTAATTAAAATCTTGTTTGCACGACTAAAATTCATGACTAGAAACAACAGACACTCCGCAACTCATAGTAATACCAATTCCTTGCAATATCCATCAGAGTCAAATGATCTATCTGCCTATCGTAAACAGTATAGCTGTAATAATGTACTAGTCAAATGTATTGAAAATTGGAGAAAAGCCCTCGATAACAATTGTCATGTGGGTTGTATATTAATAGATCTTTCTAAAGCTTTTGACAGCTTACCGCATGGACTTTTAATTGCGAAATTACATGCTTACAGAGTTTCTTTAGAAGCATGCTCATTTATCATGAGTTATTTAAAGAACAGGAAACAAGCAGTAAAGCTAGGGAATATTAGAAGTGAATGGTTAAATCTAAAAACTGGCGTCCCACAGGGATCCATCATGGGCCCTCTTCTATTTAACATCTTTATCAATGATTTCTTATTTAAACTTACGAAAACATGTGATGTTTACAATTATGCGGATGATAACACGCTATCGTATTCTCATTTTGATAAATCAAAAGTCAAAGACACTCTTGAGAAGGCAGCTGAACAGGCTATTACTTGGTTTAAAGACAATTATATGAAGGCTAATCCATCAAAGTTTCAGGCCATATGCCTCAGCAGAAGCAACAGCGAAATTGAATTCAAAGTTGATGTTAATGCTATCAAATCAGAAACAGTAGTCAAGCTGTTAGGTGTACACATAGATAATAAACTGAACTTTAATCATCACCTTTCGCTAATCTGTAAAAAGGCCGCTCGGCAAATAAATGCACTCCAAAGATTATGTAAATATGTTGATTATGAAGGACGACTTAGAATCTATGAGGCTTTTGTAGCCTCAAATTTTGTTTATTGCTCAATTGTTTACCAAACCTATTCCCTCGGACATGATAGGAAAATTGAAAAACTCAATGAAAGAGCATTAAGACATTTTTGCAATGACTATGAGAGCACATATAATGACCTATTAGTAAAGACAGATAAAAAGATGCTGCATGTAACTTGTAAGAACAACTTAGTTGAATTTGTTTTCAAGGTACTAAATGGTCTAGCACCCCCTTTAGAAAGTTCATTCTTTGAAAAACAAATTTCTCCATACAACATGCGAGACAACAACAAATTAATCCAACCCACTTTTAACACTGTTCAGTATGGCAAGAAGTCAATTGGTTATCAAGGTCCTTTATTATGGAATGTTCTACCCTCTCATGTAAAATTATTGGATGAAATTGGCACTTTCAAGTCCGACTTACGACGAAGCAACTACTTTAACAAATGTGAATGTGGAGCATGTATACTATGTCTGAGAAATTATCTGTAATTGATAAACTATGTCAAATTTATGTTATTGTGTCAAAAGTAAGAAAAGAACTTCAATTACATTCCATTCATTTTATCATTTGTATATAATTTCATAATTCATTTTGTTTTGTTTTAACTTGTCGGTAAAAAGCTTGTAGCTTGTGTTTATTGTTTGTATTATCACCACCGACGTTAAATAAAATTTTATCTTATCTTATCTTATCTTAGTAATGGATGTAAAAGCAGAAGAGTTTTTCTTTAAATCATGCCAGATCATTCCACAATCGCTTCCTTTTTTTTGGAGCTGTTGAAAACAAATTTTACATCTCCAAAGTGTTGTTCAGATTAATCTCCAGAAATATGACTATTACATTAGAAAACTAACTCAGAGGATATTTTACCTGTTGTTTGAACCAATTTATTCATATTTTGTCCTCCTTATTATTTAGCCAAATGTCATTCTGAGCCATAGAATATGATAAAATGCTTGGCAATTCAAATACCTACCTGTGAATAACATTTGTTGATATCCTATCTCAGGTGTCTATATCACAAAGAGTAGAACTCAAGACCAGCCCCCCAGAGACTGCCCATCAGCAAGCCCAGAATGGTAACCCTATCCTCAGCAATAGATATTGATGGGGTCGGTCATCAAATCTTTATATGAGTGCTTGCATACAGAGCTGTCCCTTTACTTTGATCACTCATATTGATAAAAGGACAAGCAGTTCACGTAATGGGTAAAGTAAATGCTGGATACACAATATGTGAATGGCAATGATATGATATTCCTTACAGTTCTTTGAAATACACTTGTCTAATGTCTATGCATAAATGACATTGCACAAAAATCAAGAATAACATATTCATCATATTATCATCCACAAGGAAAGTCTAAAACCCCATGTTTTGACGGAATGCCTGTGATATCGTTTCTTAAAAGTTCTCAAGGGACATAATAAATGAGTATACCTCCTGTAAAAAAAGTTTATTAATGGAGTTCATTCTGTTTCTGCGCATGTACAATATAATCATAGAATTAAGTTTATTATTAATTCAAAACTTCTGACTACATTGGTGGTGAAATAGTTGTGTGATCTGATATCAGATGTCATCCGTGAACCTCACAGCTCCTTCCTAATTTGGGAAGGAGTTTACCCATTTATGCTACTCACTGCATTGCTTGACAAAGACCAAATTAGAAAAGCCATTGAGCATATTTACACTGGCCCCTTATATTGTCGTAAGATTAACTGATCGTTGCCTAAATTGCAAGCAACTTGGCTTTGACTGGCCTGTACAACAGCTTTTTTCTGAATAAACAAAATAAAGTTTTTATTCTTGGCATTGGATCTATAATGACTAAATGTGTCAACATTGCTGCATCTCAAAATGGAAATGCCAAATCGTGACACATCACAAACATATGTAAAATATCTTCGCTAGCAGGATTTAGCTTCATCAATGGCTTTTGAGTGAGGCCTGATTGCTTTATCAATACACGAATCAAGAGTTCTGCCTGGCACCAAAAATTGTCAATAACAACATCCTTATAGTTTGTCTTTTTATCAAAACGATCAACAGGATATTTCTGGGGTAGTTGTATAAGTTATGTCTCCTTAGAAGTTCTTTGTTGCAAACTATTTTCTTCAGAAATGTGTCACACAATCTATAATTTGATTCAAACGAATTAGGGGACTGAATGGATTACTGCCCTCCAGTTTTGAATTGAAAATTGATCCCCTGAAAGGCAGACAGCAAACAGTTTGTTGAATGTTGATATGGTAATGACTAAATTTCAAGACAAGAAAAGGAGATTAGGATAAGCGTTCAGGTCAGTTATTTGCCTTTTTAACTCAATAAACTCAATAGATGATTGGTAAAAGCAAAAATGTGATGAAGAGGAATTTGAAACATTGGTTGCTTGTAGAGGAGCAAACGCCCAGAAATTGCTACATATATATGTACACCACTAGCCAAATTAGGACATAACAGAGCTTTCATAAATGATGTGACATGGGACTGCATATGTTGCGCCATTGTTGCCTTCAATAGTTATCAATATTTCAAGTCTTCGTCTGATAACAAACTGTGATTCAGAGGTCAAATTTGAAATTAAAGCAGAATTATATTTATTGCTCAACTGGATTGTAAGTGGAGTTGTGTATTAACACTGTTAAACCAGTTCCTGTAACTTTTGCAGCAGTCATTAAAAGAGGAGAAACTATCATTCTTATTGTAAAAACAACAATTTTCTTCCATAAAATAACAATTTTCTGTACTTATAACGGTAACTGCCGTTAAAGAGACCTGGCTGTGTGTTACTATGAATAGAGATTAACAATCGTCCTGAAATGGCTATAAGAAAAGTCTCGGAAGTTCTCCCGATGAAAGGTTAAAAATACAATTCTCTCCTCATAGTATTCCTGTAAGTCAACTGACAGCAGGTGCATCAAACTCATATATAAATTTCCTTTGTAAAATGGGAAATATTTTGTCAGTTCAAATGCTTGAGTGAGATGGTTGCACAAAAGGACTGTCTCCATCTGTAGTTCGGAATTTATGTATAGGTGGCATCCCAAAGCAACAGGAGCTGTGTTGGAATTCCCTTTGGTGTTGTTAACCAATCCAAGGAGTCTGACTTAATGAGTGCATTTATTGAATATTTAGGTCAGCTGGTGATTAGTTCTAAAAGACAGCATTCAATAGAAAAGTGTGTTGTTGATTAGTATCATATAGATTGGGGGATTATAACGTGTCAATAACTAGATTATTAACTGTTGGTCACAGGATTTCATTAATTCACAAACAAACCAGATAATATGTCATCCGGTGGGCTTCACCAAAGACAAAAATAGCCCTACCACCTTATCGTTGTGCCGCCCACCTATAATCACTGTCATAATCCCCATATGGAGACAGACCTCCTTTTCCTTTGAGCTAACATGGCTTTCTTATACCACTGTTTGCTTTTTCTGGCCAATCAGAAGGCAGGATTTCGCTCTGATATAATGCATATCACAGCTCATACACCTGACCATGATATTGCATGCTTGGCTGACCACAAGTTGACAAAATTTAAGGAAACACTGAAACAAAACTGACCAACAAAGGATTAAAACTGAACAACACAGACAGTAAACAAGGAGGAAGATTGTATCAAGTGTAACTGGTCTCAATAAAAAGGCTATATTCACTCTTTTTTATAAATACCATTATCTGAAATAATGTTTAAATTTAAGGTCACTTGATAAAATAGTACATTTGGGATATGCAAGCTGCAAAAAAAATAGCGGAGCAGCAGACCAACAATTTTGGCCCCATTTGGCAAGCTCAAAGAAATATTTTTTCTTCTTAATTCGGGGGCTGCCGCCCCCGAACCCCTGCTTCTTCTTGTTACGGGGGCTGCCGCCCCCGAACCCCTGCTCCTTGCTTTCTGTTATTTTTCAAATGTCTTTTCATAATTTAAAAATAACATTTGCTAAGCGACTGTAATAATCAACCTCCCCAAAGTGACCTTGGCTGAGATGGCTGCACTATGGACCTACCTATCTAGTATCTATCTATATATCTATCTATCTATCAGTCTATCAATCTATCTGTCTATCCATATCTATCTATAAAATTAATCAATGAAATTAATGTATTGTGTTATTTCCATCTATCTATCGATCTTTCCGTCTATCTTTCCATCTATCTTTCTATTTAGAAAATTAATGTATTGTATTATTTCCTGAGAACAAAGAATTCTGACCTGTTGCCTTCAGGGCTGCCAACCTTCAAATGAACTGAGGAACATGAATGTGCAACAAATACAATGAAATGTTGTCAAACAAGAAGGATTGAAGGCAAACAAAGGGATTTAAATTAATTTGTTTTGTACTTAGTGGTATAAGTTAGATAACACCCTTGTTTGTGACAATATGCAATAATCCTCGGGCTAAAGCCCTCGGATATATTGCATATTGTCACAAACGAGGGCGTTATCTATTACTTATTGTTATTCAGAGTTATGATAACCTTTCTGTTGTCATAATTTAAAACAACAAGCTATCTTAGCTCAAAGGAATTGTGCAATCATCTCACTCAATCTTTTGAGCTTGAGCACTCAAAATCAAATTTTACACAGTGTAGAGTAGAAGGTGATCTCCAACTTACCCATGTTTGCATCCAGAACTATAAAGGCATATTCTCCATTGATCATGCCGAGGTCATGGGCAGTCAGCAGAAACTGTAGAATATCGTCGTCTAACATGCACAGGATAAGAACTGAAAGGAAGGTAACAAGAGAGATATGTCAATGCTTTGTGTCTTTAGACTCTTTACAAAACAGATTTGTCATGCTCAATATTGTGCAGACATCATGCAAAAGTAGATGATCTAGATGAAAGAATTTCAAGATCTATTCATTCGTCAAATGTCTGCCATTCTCAGACAATCATGCAATTCACGTCGGATCGATGCGCTGTTAAAAAAATTTGTGTTAATCCGATAAAATGAATGTTAGCTGGTGTCTATATATATAGTACACAAAATGCATGGTAGCTTAATTCAGTAGACCTGTGTTTGAGTCCTCTTCGATACCACATTTTGATGCACATACGGCGGTGGCTTTTTACTTTTGAGAAATGAAAACGAAATGGTTTCAGTATCAAAAAGATTATGTCTCTTTCTGAAGGCAAACTTTTTCTTCATTGATTTCACATCACCAAGTAGCATTTTCATCTGGATATGTTGTTTTGGTTTCTCTCTTTGCTCAGAAGTCTCCATTTCATTGATTCAATACTTGACATCTCAGTCAGCAAATCACAAACCAGTATTCCAGGGCGATAATTCCTATATTCTATGTTGTCAACTTATCGTCTCATGTTTGACTGTTAGTCTCATGGCTTAAGCTGGTTATTCACCATGGGATCAGGAACATGTGTTTATCACACCTCTGGCTAAAGCCGTGGAATGATAAAGCACATATCCCTTCTCCCGAGGTGAATAACCTATACTTACAGCACAGTAAATTTAATTGTGCTTTTGGAAGTCTTGATTTTGTCTTCCTTTGAGATTTTGACATTGCGGTAGTTGAATACCACCTTTGAGGGTTCTAAAACACCTTTTTCATTAATGTCCCGACCGTAGGATATAACAGACAAAAATGCCCTGAGGAGGGAAAGAAAGAAGAACGAAGTAAAGGAGAGGGGAAAGGCAATCTTAAAATATTACTTGGAAATCCATTTTAAATTCATATCATAATTTAAAATTTGGTGATATTTTAAAATTGAAGTATTACTATACAACAAGAAATGTGATAGACACTAACCAACACGGGGATACTTAATCACAGATAAAAATAAATAGCATATTTTGTTTAGCAATAATTCATTAAGTGGTTATTCATGAAATTTGCATGGTCCACACTTGGTAATGAAGGTGTTAGTAAAACCTTTTGACCAAAAAGAGAAAGACAGATTAATTGGGAGAATGGCAGGTGAAATGCTGTATGCCAACAACACCTTGACAAAAACAATTTACCAACACTTTAGCTGTTTCTGTGAGAACTAGAATCAACGAATTGAAGGAGTTCTCAGTGTTTTGTATGTCATCAGCCTAAAGCAAAAATTGGCCTAAGTCATTTTTACAGCTGCTTGCAGCCTGTATTACGAGAGGAGTTTCAGGAAAACTTATGACAACTGCCCTGGTCGTGCTGTTTCACCTATGTCATTAAAACTTGGCATGCAATCTGAATAGAATATTATCTTGCTTCCATCAACTTTTGGTAAACTTCTGTGACAATAAATTTTTATTTTCTAAACTAAAATGTACATTTTCCCCGCGAATTTTAAATGTTCTGCTGCAGTGATGGCAGCTGCCAAGTGCCAGCCAGGGGGAT